>JAPDSC010044444.1:0-28503 GCA_026290005.1 Latrodectus geometricus
TTTTTTTTTCCTGAAGCAATTAATAATTTTTATTTTATATTTTCTATATCAAACACGAGCGTTGAATAGGAAATTGTTTGAAGTATTATTTTAATGATTTAAGTAATAATATGGTTAAATAATTTTATTTAAGCATTAGGAAAATATATTCGAATGAATAAAATGTACTTAATGTACTAAATTTTAAATGTACTAAATTTCAAATGTATTAAATTTTAAATGTATTAAAATGTACTAAATTTTAAAATATGTACACTTACATTTATTTTTTAAGACAATTATTGTAATTAATTTATTTTGTGAACTGTATTTGTAAAAAATATTCTATATTAAATGAAAACAATGGAAATAAAATATTGGCAGTCTTCTACAAGATTACTTTTATGCCGTATTCCATGAAACACTTTTGTTATCAGTTCATATGATAAAAAAATTGATAAATAAAAAAACTTTAAAAAAATACATATAAAGTTAAAATATTTCTACTAAATAAACGAAAATGAAGGAATGAGTTATTGGATCTTAGTATTAATAACATATATCATAATAATTAATAGCATTACATTACATACTAATACATGCATTCCAATAAATAAAGAACGAGTACTCGTGTACTCAGGTATTATACAAGTAATGACATCATTTTACTATTAAGCAAAGTGATCGCAGTACTTGGGTCAATGATATCAGTATTAAATCGACAATTTCAACATTAACTTAGAGGTTTAGGTAAAATAATGTGCCAAAATATTCCAATACTGAACCACAATGCCAATAGTTAAGATTATAAAGTTCTAAAAAGTACAGAATATTCGTTTTCCAATATTCAAATATAATATAATGATATGTTGTAATATTGAAACTGATACAACAAAATATTCATGCACCTATTTTACAACATTTTACATTAAAACAACTAAAAAAAGAGTTATCTTATAGTTCTGCATTACCCAAATACTGACATTATTTTGTTGTTTGGCAAAGTAATGGCAGTATTTGAAGGAATGATATCAGAATTATTGGCAATGTCAACATAAACGAAGATACTTAGGTAAAATAAAGGGCCAAAAGATTTTGATGCTGAACCACAATGCCAATAGTTAAGATTTTATACTTCTAAAAAATAGAATATTCCAATATTCAAAAATAATATAATTGCATGTTTTAATATTGAAATTGGTACAAATAATATTCATGTACCTATTACAACATTTTCGCATTTATTGTAAACATTGAGTTTCCTTATTATTTATGCGTCATCAATTATCTTAAGAAACAGAAAAATTGTTTCATTTATTTCTAATAAGTTTTTTTTTCAAAAACATGTAAATTTTAAAAGTATTCAGGCAGACTGAATTCTTAATTATTTTGGTATAGAACTCTATCATTTCATACTGAAATTTCCAATCTTTTGATCTCGCAATATATTCTAATTGTAATAGGTAATGCATACCAAATTTTTAAAAATCAAACTTCTTCAATGTGTATGTGGAGTTATTTTAGATTTAATTAGATCCTTTGCAATGTTCTTAGATTCAAAAGCTCACAGATTCAATTCTCAAACAGGATGGGGATATTCACGGTATTTCAGTTAATTTCACATTAAATGATTTATATTATTACGTACAATAGTTTTGCTTTCTTTTTCAAATTTAAATATTTAGTGGTGCAATAGTATAGTAAAAGTAACTTTTTTCAATTAGAAAATATTACTTGAAGAAATCAAAAAATGCAGCTGATGAATGAAGCTGCTTGGAAATATTATCAAATTCAACAATAGAATTTTCTATTGTTAATAATTAAAATAAAAGCTTTCGACTGCTAGTCAAAAAATCACAGCTGTTTAATTTCAAAATGAGCATTTTACACTTATAACTTGTTTTATATAATGTACATTTAAAAAATATTATCAATGTTTTGGAATATTTTAAGAAAAAGCCCTATTAATTTTACTCAAGTGCATTTACTGACAAATATTTTATTATCATTATTTTTCCTTTATGCATGTAAATATTCTTGCAATGAGCTTTAATAAATATATATTCATCACAATTTATTTCATAAGAAATATATATTCAACACAACAGGTCAAATTAAAATAAACGTAACTGTATAAACGAATGCGATAACGACATATTTAATTTTTTTCAAATAATTCACAAATTGTGTTGATATTACATGTTGATTTACTTTCTAATGTAAATTAGAGAGTAAAATTCCTCAAAACCGACTATTTTCATAATATATCTTAGCTTTACGTCTTGAATATAAAATCGAGGTTGTCTTTTCCACTAAATCCAGATGCACGCGGAAATAATGATCTTTATCAGAGAACTCAAGTTCTTAATAATGTTACATCTGTGGCGTTGTCAGCGCTGATAAATGATAGATTGACCGAGACTAGACAAATAAAGACATATATCAAGAACTTATGTCTTTCAGAAGTTGATAAGCAGAGAAGACTTATTAAATCATAAAATTTTATGGTAACACATACGTTTATGCTCAGGTTTATTTAAGAAATTACTTACGGAATAGTTTTATCAGTGAACATATCTCAAATAAAACACTTTTATTTAAACAATAAGTAGATAAGTATCTTGTAAAGTACATTATATGTACATTCTTGAATATATTTTATCTTAAAATAAAGTGTTTTATTAACAGAATTAAGAAAATGTATATTACTGTTCTAGATGTCAACAGTTGGAAATATATTTTTTAAATTTACATATCTAACGATTTATTTACTTATTAGTAGCTAAAATCAATCTGCATTTTCTAGTTATGTTAAAATATATTTATTTAAAAAATGGTTTTGTTCTAGAAGAAGATAATAAATCAATCCAGCTTTGTACTTGATAAGAAGTTAAATTTATTAAGATAAATCCAATTTTATCTTCAAAATTAATGAGATGTAAATTCTTATTTTTTATATAAATAAATACGCTTGTAATTGAATAACATTCATTTAACTTCTATTGGAACTTCGAATATAGCAGCTAAAATATAAGAGTATGGTATCAATATTTATTTCAGTTTAGAAGAAAAAAGTTTTCACAGGCTTTCAGTATTACGATTAGAAAATTAATAACAAGACAAAATTCTGAGTCTCTCTAAGTTATCTTAATTCTGAAGCTCAAAAGTTCATTCAAAGGTTTTGGTCTATTCAATACAATCTTTAAAGAGATTTCTGTATTAGATTCTAAAATATTAAACCTTACTTACAATTTTTTTCAAAACAACAAAAAATTCAAATTACATCCAAATATTCTGAAATATTCGTTCAGTTATTCATTTTTTGACAATTCATATCCTTTTTAATATTGCTCTAATATGCATAAATAATAGATATTGATAAAAGAAAGCTCCTATTTTTGACAAATCCTAAACTAAAATAAAAGTTATTTTTTAACTGAACTCTGAACTAACTAACTGAACTGAAAAGTTAAATCCTTGAATTTATTGTGTTAAAGATAAAGTCATAAATATGAATGCGTTTTATCGGGCTTTTTTAAGTTCTTGAAATGTGGACATTTTAAATTCTGTGCTGATTTTCCCAAATGTATCACACAAATTAGCAATTAAAAATTTATAATATAATCTATGAATCAAAAGAATATTTTTATTAATTATATAAATTTGTATACTAGAAAAATTGTAAGTAATTTTTACTGCTGAAACAGTTTTTACAAAATCTTATTAATAAAACATATGTTTTAAAATCTAACTAATAATATCCCAAATATAAGTATGGTTAATTAAATATTATATTTTAATCCCTGATATATTTTTATTGGGTAAATCATCCAATGGAAAAAATATGTTCAATTAGTAGATGTATGTAATTTTAATAGAAAAAGATTAAATTTATTTTTATTGCTAAGCCCGACTACCACAACGATAGTTCCCTTTTCAGCACTACGAGGGGGTGGGAATGATGTCACGTTTATATAAGGAGGCACTAAGTGGCGTAACATTGTTCCGCCGAAAGTCATCGTAATTCAGAAGAGGGGACCAAGCAAAAGATCTTAAAATTTGTCTCGACATTTTCAGAGATATCCTTTCACATAGAGGACATTGCTATCGTTACATACTTTAGATGACCCAACAGCCATTAGCGAACACGAATATTCAGTTCATCTTTGATTGGATCAGAATACGTATTTACTAACTTTCGATTACAAGAGCGAACGCCTTAACCAAACAAACCATCGTGACTTAAAAAAACAAAATAAATTTAAAAATTTTAGCTGTAAAATATTTACATTTTTAAATTAAAAAAATCCCAAGCATCTACAAGATTTAATACATTATTCAGAAATAACTTTTCTGAATTTAATTTAATATATAATAAAATCAAGAATGTAAAAAAAGATTATCTTACGTAAAACATTTTTTTCACGTTGAAAATGCCATTTATATTATTTATTTACTGGCATGATAAATAGCGAATGTTTTAAATTCCTAAGTTTTTACTTATTTATTCAAATCTTACTCATGTAAAAACCTATTAATCCCAACCTACAATCTCCTTTTTTGAAGCAATGTAACTACGGATTATCCAAAATTTAAATATTAGAATGAAGAAAATGTGCATTGAAAAAAAAAAAGAAAATTAAGGGTGAAAGAAGAATGTGTAACTTTAAGCATGAATTTTATTTGAGCTCAAAAAATTACTATCTTATAAAATTCTTTTATAAAATATTGACATTAAAATGTATCATTTATAAATGTAAACATTTAGGAGAAAGGAAAAAATGTTTTTTGAGTAAGTAAGTCAAATCATTTTAAACTGATCATTTAAATACAATATTTTAATAAACAGATAATATATATTCCTTTATTTTTCAAATAGTTTACACTAAATACTTAATTCAATTATTAAATTAAAATCAATGTTCATTACGATATGAAACCAAAACAGTGGAACATAATTGAGTAACTAAATGGCTATAATCAGCTAAGAGTTAAAGTATTCAAGTGTGGCCCTAATGATTGAAATAAAACAGATATAAGGATTATAACATAACATATATAATAATAAAACATTAAAATTAAAACAGATATAAGGATTAAGTAAAGAAATGCTTGGATACATACGGCATCTAAAATTTCAAAAAGTATTGAAATTACAAATAATCTTAGAAAAAAAACTAATCAAAAAACACATAGGTGATATAAATTATAATTTCCAAATTCAAAATTTGCTTAGAATATTTGTTTTTGATTTGGGGGATTATAATAAAATTGATATAAAAATGCAAATTATTAGTAAAAGCATTAAGGTTTTATTCAATTTTAATTAAAAACAAATTCATCCCTTAAGAACTAAATCATTAATGATTTAATTAAAAAAGTTATTTTTTGCTCTTTATTCAAGTGATTTATTTTAATAAAAATTCAAACATCCAGGGAATTAGTCTAAATTTTTCTTCCTTGATTTTTACATTTCTATTTTAATCGATTCTCAAATTATATCTTTTTATACACATTTCTATTTTTTCTTTATACACTACTTCAAAAATATATATTTAATTCAAAATTTTACTTAAATACTGAATTTGCTTACTTTTAAAATAATATTAATGAGGTTCATATTTTAATTTCTTTCAGGTAACCCTTAACTTCAATTATGTCTTTATTCATTTTTATATATCCTTTGATTAAGTTTCAAAATCCATAATCGATTTGTATCATAGAATTAATAAGTATTTAGTAAATCTTTTAAACCTTCCTGAATATATTAGTTAGCTGATACTATACGATAAATTCGTATTTTCTATTTAAAACTTTCTATAATAGCTAACTATAAGTATTAGTCATTTTACAAATACCATTAATCTTTTAATATTTCAACTTAATGATGCCATATTAAACTAGATAATTGAAATAAATTTAGAAATAATAAGGAAAATTTATTTCTAAAAACTGAACGTTACTCAAGACTTAACGATGCGTAAAAATAAGATTCATCAATTTAATTTTTAAGTTTAAAAAACATTTTATGATTATGAAAATATATTATCCCTTTATGTCAAATAAAACTTAATTATTTTGACCAAACGATAAATTCATATCCGTTAATTGGGACACTGGTGTAATATTTTCATTAATGATGACAACTGATGAAGATTTGTGTCAAATTTGCTATTTATTTTTGCAATATTTCATTATTTTCTAATGATGAATATCAAACCAAAGAGATCTAAAACTTTTTATACAACAACTAGTAGGATTAAAAAATAATTCCATCTATGCACATGTTTATCATCTCTGATAGATAAATTAAAATTGAAAGGACAATTCTCATGTTCCTATGAATTTTGTTCCAAATAAGATAAAAAAGACAAAATCAAGGTAATAAACCGACATTATGTACTCTTGAGAAAAATACTTTTTATCGAAAGTTGTATAAAGTATGCATTAAGGAAGACATAGAAGATAAAATTAAAGAAATTATTTAATGAATTTAATTTATTAATATTCTAAAAACGAACATTCCTATTTATCATAGTCTTTCTGAGCTACAGGACATGTGCATGAAAATTTATAAACTTTTTAATTTAGTAAATTTCCATGTCTCAGTTAATATTTATTAAAGTAAATTTTATGAACATTAAAAATAAAAATTTGTTATAACGTATTTACAAACTTTAAAATAAATATAAGTAATTCAGTTCAATAATTTAATATTTTCATACAGATTGTATGAATTCAAACATTTGTATTAAAATAAATATACTTAAATATGACTAAAACTAATATAATCATTGAATAAAATATGTGAAAAGCTTGTTAAGTTGAATAAATATTGTTGCAAGTTGTTTAATTAATATATTTAAATGAAATTAATAGCAAATGGAAACATATATACGCTATAGTCTTGTAATTTATATATAATAATATATGATTAATTGTTTAAAGTAAGTTTTCTTTTTATATCACTCAAAATGTAACAATACTTATATGATATAATAAATTATTTATGTTTCAAGTTTATTTCCTAAAGAATAATTTTTTTTTTTACTTTTTAAATCAAATATTATCCGAATTATTTTTTTTTCGTTATTCTAAAAGCCAAGCTAATGCTGTTTGAAAAAACTAATTTCACTTCAGTAATTTATTATCAATAATTTTTATCCTAAGAGAACAATAAATTCTACAATTTAAATACCCATATTTAATTATACTAAACTTTCAGTTTTTGAAAATTTCAGTATGAATATTTAATCAAACACATTACATTAACTAAAAGAAATGTTCTCTCCAAGTAAATTATCAACATATGTGCATTTTAGAGAACACATAAAAATCAATGTGAAAATAAATATAAGTTATATATTGATTTAATTATATATATGATATCAAATTATAGATTCCAGTGTATGGTATATATGTTTTGATACAATATTCAGAATAATTTAAAAAACGTACGATTTCTTGTATGCATGATTTTATATATAGCACTGTTTTACAAGTACAATTTTAATTTTTACTAAAGAAATCACAGGCAGATGCATAAGAACTTAACATTAAATGAAATGTATAATATTTTGATGTATTTAAAATCACACTAATTAAAAATATAATGGACTATAAAACATTTTTATTTAAATTTTTAAATAGATTTAATATTTATCAAAATATGTTTTATAAGTATAGAAATAAATATAGAATTATACACTTGATGTTAAATTATTTTCAATGGTATTATCTTAAATAATCTATTTAAATTACCTGATCTGCTTTAAAAACAAAACTCTTTTAAGAATAAAACTTGTTCTGTGTTATGATTATAAAGGAGCACCGACCATGTGTGAACTGAAAGAGAAGACGTAAACGCGGAAAGAGAAAACGATAAATACTAGCGAACAGAGCGCCACTGGTGGTTATGGAAAGCAATAAAAATCCGCGAATGAGATATTTAGAGATTTATGGCCGGTATACTACATGTTCTTATTTAAGAGAATGAGAGTTTTCAAGTGGCTATTAATTTTGAGCTGGAATGGATTATTTTAACTTCTATTTTAGAAATAATTATTTAATTTTCAATATTTATATAAGAAAGGAAAACTATAAAATAAACTAACATTAGAATATTTAATGCTTATTATCAAATTTAATAGCTTAGATATAAATAAATTATTCCAATGATATTTTATTTCATAAAAATTAAGTCATTAAAATATTTACTAAAATTATAAATAATTTTGAGAGATATGATTCATTATTAATTTGCGAATATATTTTAAAGTACCTTTCAGTTAGAAAACATTAATTTAAATTCTTTAACAGAAAACTTAAAATTTATTCTATATATAAAGAACATTTTTCACATTATTAATACAATAAACGATCCACTTAAAATGATAAATCAAAATGATAAAGTTACGTTATATAAAACGTTTACTTGAATTCCTGCCAGTGGAAAACATTTTCATAACAATGTTTATATTTACTATATATTTTTCTTGAAAATATTTTTATAAAATAATTCTTTTCGAGGAATAGTACTCAGTAACAATCGACAGAATTACAATTGAATCTAAGTCGTAACCACATAAAAAAACATTAGTTTGCCAATTTGAAAAATAATAGATTAATCTATCTAATTAAAGGCGTTCAAGATCTTTTTTACTCAAGAAAAATCTTTGAAAATGTAATAATAAAAAGTATGTAGCATTTAAAATAATGTATAAGGAAACGTCTTAGATAGTTAATTTTTAATCAATAATCTTAATTTATATATAAAAAAAAATTCAATGTTTATTTGGAACTATGTTACTTGCAGTTTTTGAATTTATTAAAAATTATTTAGTTTAAAAGATATTTACGTTACAAATCTTAAGATAAAATATTTCTTACAATAAGTATGGCTAAAATATTTACAAATAAAATAAATTGAAGAACTGTGTATTTATAACTGCCAATAAACTTTATATGATAGTGTCCAAGCAAGAATTTTTAAAATTCATCAAAAAACTTAATCAAAATAAAAACTAATGGTTATTTTAAAAAAACAATGAAAAGATGGTTAAAAGCTGTAAAATAATAGACACTTTTATTAAAATTTTGCAATAAAATATATTATTTCAATTTTTACTTATAAATATATATTATTTCAATTTTTACATGTATAAAGTGTATATAGAGGAAAAAAGAATTTGAATTTATTTGCCAAATTTTAAAATTGAAAATTTAAAAAGGGTATTTTGAAAAACTATTCTTCTTTGAATGAAAATATATTGTTCACCTTTATATAATCTAACTATTGAAGTAACAAGCAAAATCATTCATTAACTGAGTCTAAAATCCTTGTTAAACTAATGTTTAAAAAGACAAACAGTTAATTACAGTCCGTAATTAACACAAATAAAAACAAAAAGACCCTTAATGTAAACGTAACTAAGCGATTCTGCACTTCCAGTTTTAATGATGCTATAATTAAGGACACAATTTGAATAAACTAATCTGTCTTTTCTACAAGTTAAAGTTAAGGTATTTAACTTTAAAAATCATAAATAATTATATATCATTTTACTTTTAAAACAAATCAAAAAATATTTTTTTTTAAATATAATTATTTAAATGTGCCCAAATACACGTAGAAAATTACCTATATATATATATATATATATATATATATATATATATATATATATATATATATATATATATATATATATATATATTATGAATTTAAAAGGTATATTTTCCAAGGAAAATTATGTTTTCTTAGTTTAAAATAAGTAAGGTAATAACTTTTGTTATTCAAATAAATAACAAAAGTTCAGCAAAATATACGTTACGAAATGCATCTATTTAATCCTCCGATCTGGTATAGCAGCATTCAGTGAGGAATTCTGAAGTGCAATACAATGATTATTGGTCTATAGACTCGCTTTACAATTCCCATGAAACCAAATGCAGCTAATGCTTATAGGCTGCTCATATCGGTTTGCATGGGTAAAAGCAACATCATTCTCGAATACTAAAGTGAGAAATCTTGTCAATAATCCCAAATGTATCATTTATTACCCTCTCTCCCCTTTGAGCTTAATAAATTCGGCAAAACACATTCTTCTTTTGTTAGTGATGTAGTAAAGTTAATTTATTACCTTGTACTATTATTTCCTAACGAATTAACTACAGCAATGTTTATATTTTTTAAAAAAATAATAAAATGTGTTGCCAAAAGTGAAGAAATAAATTTTTCTTAATTCCTTAAAAATATTTTATTCCTAAAACTTCTTCAAAAGAAAAATATAATTTTATTTGCTATATTGATATACTACTATACTAAATATGTAATTAGTATATATATATATATATATATGTGTGTGTGTTACCGTGAAAGTCCGAAATCTGGAGAATGTCGACATTCGCTGGTGAATGTCAACATTCACGTAGTCGCTTGGTGTATGTCCGAAATATTTGCAAGATATCCTCATTTTTCACTTACACCGGCAAATGTCGACATCCACAATGCACTAATGATGAATCTTGAATATGCGTTTCATCTCTCCGTATCCGGAGAGGAGAAGTGCAGATTTGCATTTTCTTATCTCAATATTTCAGGCGTGAAAAACGTCACATGAGTGACGTAACTTATCGCATGTCTTAGAAAGGAGGAGTGACCAATCACGGTGAGTTTCTTTGTTTTTTTTAATATGTAGCTTTAGATTCTAGCGTGAGAAGAAAACAAGTTTTTTTTAATTGTTTTTTTTAACTCTCTGTTGACCTTGTGTTCCAGCAAAACACAACGTGCTCTAGGCCGCACCTCTTTGTTGACGTTGCCTTCTGTTATCTCCTTTTCGAGCTCTTTAATCATCTTTTCAAATTCCACCAAAGCTTGTCTGTGATTGTCGAGGTACGAGTAGCATCGCCCATGCTACAAACCCGTTTATAGGGCGGGCCACATTCATCCATCATCTGAGAAAAGGACAAGAAACACAGAGAGAGAAAGTACATCCACGCTTAAGCCGGGATTCGTACCCAGGTCCTCCACAACCGTAATCAGTTACGCTAACCACTAGGCAGGTTGGGAGTCATAATTAGCAAATATAAATTGATTTTTTTTGCGTAAGTGAAATACGCTTAGCATTTTTAAGAATTTCTTCTCTGTATAAGAATAGACTTAGCATTGCTAAGATCATTCGTATCATGAATTTAATAAGTTTTACATCTATTTTTCTTCAGTAATTTTTTGAAAAATTAGAATTGTATGAGAAAACTTTTAACCAATTATTTGAAAGTTATTAACCATAAGTCTAATATTAAATGGTTTTTTTTTTTTGTTTATAGCATAAAATAATAATGAGGTAGTTAATGTTTCTTTTTTTTATGATGTACATTTTCAGCATTTTAATCTTTCAAGGAGTGAAATTTTCACAGTTTATTGATTTTCATATTATGTAATAGCTTATTGATTTTATTAATAATTTATGGAATTTCTTCCATCACTAAACAAAAGAATATTCAGTATCAGGTACCTTGCTGGAAATTTTTTAGAAAACTAATTGTACAACAATTTCAATGACTAAAAATTTTTGTCATTCTTAAAAAATCAAATTCAAATGAAAATACAATTTAGTAGTTATATTTTTTTGTTTATTCATTTTTCTTAATTTATTCACTGCTTAAATAAATACCTTTAAAATTTCAAATCTAAAAACAATTACTGAGAGGAAGAAATTCCAAACCTATCAAGCTTTACCCACGTTAAAAATGAAGACAGCTTCTCAATTTTTTTTTCTAAATTTTTTATGCAGTCCTTGTTATCATCGCTTCCAGCAAAACTCCTTGAAGTCAATTACTAAAAGAATGAGGAGATTTTAACAACTCAACTCAACTCATGTACTCATCTTTTTTTTACTGTAAATTTTGAAGAGATAGCATATTTCTTCGAAGTATCTCATTTTGGGGTTTCCTGTAATATACCATAAAATCTCTTTGACAAATGACTTATCTTAAAAGATTCAACTTTGATGTTCTTTCAAAATAACCCAATTCTACTGTTAAATTCTCAATATTTTTTAATTATTTGATATGCATCGTAAAAAGAAGGAAAATTGTTAAAATTTTCAAATTAACCTATGCAAAATGATTAGCAAATAATTTGCAATCTTAGTGAATTTGATAGTTATTCATTCATTTATATATACACTTGATAAAACTCTTTTTATATTCTGAAATCATTAAAGCTGTGTAATGAAATTAGGTACAACTTTATTTTATCTTCTTTCAATCGACTAGATAATATTTAAAGCTATTAAATAGAGAAATCCACAGATTTCTTAGAAATGTTTTCATAATATTTATTTTCCCAAAATTTATTGCAATACTCATGAACTAGAATTATTGACGTATGACAAAAATGTTATGAGTTTGTATAAAAATAAAATTCTAAAAAATTAATTAAGACAAACTATAAAAAATCAAAGAGTTACAAATCCAAAGCCAACGTTTTGTATCTATCTGTATTTAACTATTTAATAATTACATTATGTCCTTTGCATTTGCGCACCTATAGTCTATTTATTTTAAATATAAGTTAACATTCAAACTTTATCATACACATTAGTAAGAATCACATTTCAGGTAAAACAATGCACATGCGTTTAATAGCTTGTGATCTGAAATATTTTAGAGATCGAAGTGAATCAGTGAGTTAAGCTACTTCTATTTTGATGTAATTAAATTCCTTCGTCATTCAAAATTATTTTGAAAAAATTCATTCCCAAAATAAAAATTATTAAACTAAGATGTTTTCTCAACTCTTAAGTTCCTGATTCATTGGTTTACTTGAAATGTAAGACCACTCCAAGCAATAGTATCAAATTTAAGTGTTAAGAATACATTAAATATTTGCTATTGGCTCTGTTGAAATAAATTTATCAAACCAACTATCTTATGTTCAGAAAATTAAAACATAATTGTAAATTATCGTAACTTGTAAAGTAGCTATATAACCATTAAAAATTGACGATATGAAATCATGTTACTGTGAATGAATTATTCTTGTAAAATGATGAAATATAACTGGAATTATTTTATTGAATTAATCTTGAGCAATTAATATATTTGTTAAGTAATAAGAATTTCATTCCTTTTTTTAAAACGCATTCTCATATGTATGGTAAAGAACTAAGTCAAATTTTTGTCACATTTAAAGAGATTAACATGCTTAATTGACATCATAAAACGATAAACTCCTTTAAATGAATATCTGACGTTAAAATGACATTTTAATTTTCTCACTTAGCTTTCAGTATTTAAAATTAAGAACTATGTGACGTATAATGACGGTATATGACGATATATATATATATATATATATATATATATATATATATATAAATATATTTAACTAGTTATTTATATTGTTAAGGGTGATGATTTGTTAATTCAAATATTATTTCAGGTGAGAATAATTTTGAGATTTTACTGCCGGTCCAGATCGATAAAGTCCTTTTGTTTGAAATATTACATTAGCGCGATAACCAGACCAATTCTTAGTATGCGACGTTTCTTGTATTTTTTTGATATATTATTATATTCAACATATCTTTTTTAAAAAAGTACCTTTAGTATGCAGTATACAACTTCAAATTCAATGCAATTATCGATTAAATATAGAAACATATGCATAATCTATTCATCTATTTTATTAGTTTTATTATACTTCAGAAAAATGTTACTGCACGACTAATATTTTTTATTTTGTTTTAATCTAGTCTAATTTATGTATTTCAAAGGGCATAACTACAAGACTATTGTAAACATTTCATTATTTAAAGCTGAATAATATAGATATTGTATGTAAAATCAATAAAATATTTGTAAAGAAAGTATTTGTAAAGGAACAAAGTCGAAAAGACATGCATGCAAAAATCATCTGTTACTGAAAAAGAGTTTAGGATTAATGAATCTTTTATAAGTAAAATAACTATTACGCTCCTTTATACATTTGCATTCCCTCAAAAGTTAACATAAAAATCTTTACAAAATTTCATCCACACATTTTGATTAATCAACAATCAATACCAAATAAATACATACGTTTTAAACTGATTGCCTCTGAGCTAGAAGAGATAACATAACTCTATCCATAGTTGCTGACATCTGATTTTCTACTTACGTAACTTGAATCATGCTTATCTTCTCATTTCATTCTCCTATTCTTAAAGGTATTTCTAAAGTCCAATTCTCTTTTCTTTAACAAATCCTCTTTCATATTGTCTTTCGGAAGAAAGTAGCAAAGATAAAATCTACTATTGATGAATCTCTTTTTCCTTTTCTCAGATATACCTTGTTGTTGTGTTCATATAATCCAGTTTTGTTAAACAGGGATCTGTAAACTCAGAATATAAATTATCCGGGATATATTTATCTGATTTAAAACGGGTGACATTTTCTAACAAAAACCGAAGGATTCTGTAGTTCTCGAATGAATATAAATATAAGAGTCATGTGTTATAGAAATGTTATTTTATCCGAAATGTTTTACATTAATCTTTCATATATTTTTGAATATTTTAAGCAATGATTATTTGGCAACTAGGACATTTTCTTAGAATCATCAACTTTTTAACCTATTTATTTAATCGAGAATATGAATATACATTACTGATTATATATATATATATATATATATATATAGATAGATAGATAGATAGATAGATAGATAGATAGATAGATAGATAGATAGATAGATATAGATATATAGATAAATAGAAACTCACTCAAATGTGTAGTGTACTTCCCTCCTTTTAGTTTCTAAAAGTTAACCAATCTTAAGAAATTAGTTAAATTTTTAGATAGATTATTATTAGTTCAAATTTTATCTGAAGCAAATCTTTTTCTCTCATTTAAGCGCCCAAAAATATTTACATAATTTACATAAGATATTAAATGATTAAAGATAATCTAGTATACAGTCCTGAAAAGCTCTCTATTTTTTAAGAGTGCGCGTTAAATACGCACAATTATATACAGGCTTACATACACTCGTAGCCTCCCAAATACAATATACCTTGAGGAAGCCTACAAATTATTTGAAATAAACATAATACATTTGCGAGGATGAGATATGAGAATCATTAGTATTGCATGACTTATACACATTACAGATGATTGCAGTACTATCTGCAAATTTATAAAATCAGAACAGGTGCCAATTCAAAGTGCAGCAGATATTGTATCTCACGTTTGTTTGCAAAAGTTGTCTAATTATGCCTAATAAAAGACATCAAGAATCTTCAACAAGATTTTGTATTTGATAAAGGAAAAGTAAAATCATTTCAGGCATGTGGATTACCCTTCAAAATAATCAGGGTGATGCTGAACAAAACGCAACTGTGATGCGATTCCTAAATACAGGAGGGATTGGAGGACCGAGGAACCTATTTAAACCTTCTCATTGCCCTACTGCTATTAATGGAAGCCACAATGTGCGTATGACTGTAATAAATCTCCCATCCATATCATAAACCGTATCACAACAATTTGACTCTGCTAGGGATCATTCATTTTCCTCTCGTACCATTCTATTTAATGTCATTTTCAGCTGACTGCAATGTCCGCGAGCAGCTCATTGTTTCTTTTCCCTTTGACACAAAACCACGCACATTTGCACAGCCATTAGTGTGATGAAAGACTGACACGGTTAACAGAATGGAAAAATATTGACTTAACTAATGAATCCCACTTCTGCCTACAACACAACGATGATCAAGTGATGAGAAGCTTTTTAGCTGTTGTAATATAATTTGCCACACTGTTACCGCATTCCATATCATTGTTTAGTATGCTACTGGATTTCACTACAGCATTCCTTAAATCCCCATTGTTGGTACTGAACAACAAAAACTACATATAAGATATTAGAGTTTATGGTCTGACCATGGAATAAAACATCTATGAGATATACACAAACATGAAGAACTACGTTTCTACCCGCCATATTCCAATGCAATAATATATGACCACAAGTAACAGGCCAAAATCATAAGTGCTACTTTCCTATCACAAATTAATTCCAGAATAAATAATTCCTTTGGATGATTTTTCTTCCAATCTGCTTCTAATAGAAAACATTTGGTCCTTACTTCCATAATAATATTTTGTTATAACCTCCCACTGCGACACCAGATTAATTTTCTCAATATATATAAGCCTAATGGACTGCTACAACCAAAGGATCCCTATAAACCCTCTATAGATTTGTATCGAGGCTTGTTTCAGTGATTATAGCCAACAATGGTGTCTGTTCAATGAAATCATTAAATTTGCCATTATCCACAATTCACAAGGGGCTGTAATTTCAATCATTTAATCTGTGTATAATCTATTATACATAAATTTTGATGCGATATTTTTAGACTTTCTTAGAGTTTCATTAACGTGGCAAACATATATAGTAGATACTATCAATTGCTTAATACAATATGCATTGCTTAAAAGTATTTGATCTAGTTTGCTTAATCAATACTTAAAATTGATGTTAGATTTGAAATGGAAAGGTAATTAATGAATCATTCTAATTTTGAATCAATTTTGGCATAAGATGTCTTGGAACTATGATGGAGATAGATAAGAGAATAAAGATTAGCTTTTTTTAATTTGTAAAATCAAATAGATTACATGAGGATTTGATGTCGAATGTAATGAATAATATTCAACTGCCATGTCAAATTTTGATTTAGATGCCAATAAGAGGTTGGTTCATTTAAATAAAACATGACTGCATATAATTGTGATTACTTTTATAAAACAAATGATGTAAAATATTTGATTTTATGTATTTAATTATCATCTTCTGCATATCTTATAGTACTTCAAATAATAAAATCAAGAAGTGAATTTTCAGACTTAAATATTTTACATCATTGTTCAAAAAAAATTAGAAAAATGTACCACAAGAGAATATATTTATAAGTTATTAAAAATTTTGTAAAACTCTGCGGGTATGTAAGTTGAAATATATTTACACAGGTGATAAAAAAAAGGATTAAAGTCAACATCAACGTAATTTCTTTATTCTGAGAACTAAAGTAAAAGAAAAATTTTAGTGAAAGATTTTTTAAGCATTTTATGCCTTGGTCGATTAAAAAAAACTGTCAAAGTAGATTAAATTCAGACACTTTACACCACTTTTACTAAAAAAACATTTTTAAAGCATATTTTTTACATTATTTTTTCGAAGACTTAGTGCAGTCGTAAAAAATGTAATTAAATTTCCTGTTTACTACCATGGATATGAAGAGAGAAAACTATTTGTAAATGGATCGATATTTTTTTCGGGCTATAACTACCGCAATATTAGAAAGCATGTTATCTCTAATTATTTTCTTCTTAAGTAAGATTAAATATCACGAATGACCATTTTTTTGAAAATATCTTGAAGACAATATGAAAAAATTTCAATGCAATAAATTTACTGCTAGATGCAAAAAATTATTCTTCTTTCAACTCCTTACAAACAAATATTTTACATTCAAACAGACAGTTGAAATAACAGTAAAGTTAAATATAAAATCTGATTTTATTACGTTTAGAAATGGATTACATTCTGCAACAAGGGATAACTCAAGTTCTGTTTTATTATATGCAAAGCTGTAGGAATGAGGTTCAGGAGATTTCAAATTTTCACTTAATTAACATTAGAAAATAGCTCTAAGATGTAGAGTAGAGAAATATGAAAGATCTAAAATAGTTTTTATCTGTAAGTGTATCTAATACACACTATGAATGAGTAAGTAATGGTTCGATAAGAGTTTTTTGCAATCTGCCAAGGTAGTTAGAAAAATTTGTCATGAATCAAAATTTCTTTCCCATTCATGACCAACTATTCGTCTCCTATTTTAAGACTTTGTAAACTGTGATAAGAGAATTTCAGTAAGCCATCTCTCTTCTAATTTCAAAAAAACTGCAATGGAAAAATTCTACCCCACACGTAATCTACTTATAATGGTATAACTCTACTGCAATATATTTTGCCGTTTGGAAGTACTTTCATAGATAGTTGGTTGTATTCGTGTATTCCAAAGAAGAAAACCAGGAAAACTCCACTTTATTCAAACAACAGAAAAGCAAGGGGAAGGCAGAAGAAAATATCTATCTCTTATCACTCAACAATGGCTGAG
Source organism: Latrodectus geometricus (assembly GCA_026290005.1). NCBI lineage: Eukaryota > Metazoa > Arthropoda > Arachnida > Araneae > Theridiidae > Latrodectus > Latrodectus geometricus. Next base: position 18,150 of record JAPDSC010044444.1, read on the forward strand.
TTAAAAAGCGTGATATTTTTCTTTGAAAGTGATGTTCGATCACTAGACCATGGTAACTTTGTCTCGTTAGTCTGAATAACATAATAATAAGCAAATTGAAAAGAAACTACTATTTTACTTTTATTTATTAATTTTTATGATATAATTATGCCCATTATGAGATGCGATTTAGTTAAAAAATGCAATTATTTTAAAAAGATGCGGCCTTCTGTTATCCTTCCACAGTGAGGTCCTTGAGCCATAAAAAATGCCCATACCTATACTACATACTAAGAAGTATTTTAAATTTGAATTATAAATACTAAATAGTCATTTATCATAATATTTAATTATGACTAGAAAGAGAAAATAATTAGTTATTAATAATGGAATACCGAATTAGTGTACATTAAAATATCTCTAAGCAAATCTTTTCTCTTAAAGAAAGAAAGTGTAGTAAATTATTCATAAATAAATGAATATAATTTCAAATTAGAATATAAATAGAAAAGAAAATCGTTAAACAAAAAACAAATGCCTTTAAATAAAATATTCTATTACGTAAATTCTCATAACTGAATTCATAGATCATACAGATCTTTTAGATCAGTATGATCTACGATATTTGATGTTTTTATTTAAACTATATTTCCATAAATGATATTTTTATTTAATCTTATAAATCATGACAAAAATTTGCTTTTAACTTTTTTACAATTTATTTGAAATTTAAATTAATATAAGAAAAAAAAGATTCAAGTGATAAAAATATCGAATGAAATAAAACTTATGCATATTTAGTTAATTATGAATACTTTCTAGTGAGTTTCAATCTCGAAAAAAATTCATTTGCGAATAAATAAAATACAACTCGCAACAAATAAATGTACAGTAAAACATAAAATTTTACATTTATTTGTCAAACATTTACGTTTTCAGCAATTTTTATGATATTCTAATTTTGAAAATTCTAATTTTGATATTCTAATTTTGAAATTTTTGTAATTCAACATGATAAAATTAATGGGAATTTTTTCAAGAATAAACAGAAACTTCCTTCACAGATATGATAAAAATATAGATTTATATATAAACAATATCTATTTAAATTTAATTTTCGAATTTCTTTATAAATTTTGGAGAAGCCGAGCTGTTTGAGGAAAACTTGTAGCAATCTTATACTTTGCACAACTAAATTAAATTACTTCTAATATTTCTATATAATAACTATAAATTTCCGTACTTATGAGTATTAATAAATTTTCTTTTATGAAATAAATATTAAATAGTTTTATTTGTTGTAATATTAGAAAATCAATTGTAATTAAATAGTTACATAAACATTATATTTACTAAAAAAATAGGTAAAATATATTTTATCTATAATTAATTAAGATATATATCTTAGCACCAAACACACACACACAGTATAACATAATATATTTTATATAAATAGAACTGTTATGGCAACTAAGACATTGCGAAGAATTAAAAAGTTGAATGCATTAAGACAATTATTTTTTAACCCAAGCCTCAAAAGAATGAAGTCTGTTATAGATTTCATTTTTATATTAATTTAGTTTTTAAGTAGCGGCAGTAAACAAATGTGGCCCAAATATCAGTAATTATGATTTTATTTTCTAATGGTGGAAACTGGGTGACTAACCCTTCCACACTTCAAGATCGGAAACTGATACTCATTTAGCTTTATCCAATAGGCACATGTGAATCAAGTCACAGGAGGCGAGCAGCATTAGCCACGACACACCACCACAAACCCGTTTATAATGTGGACCACATTCATTAATTATCGCAGAAAAAAAACAAGGAAACTCAGAGCAAGAAAGAAATGTCCATGCCCAAACTGGGATTCGAAGCGGGACGAACACCCTAGGAGTCAGGAATGCTAACCACTCAACCACCGACCGGCTTAATCATGATAAAATCTATATGCCTTGCTATAATGATACTAAAAATAAAAATAGTGATTTTATCACTATTTTTATATTGACTATAGAAATAGTGATAAAATCATTTTCATAGTGATAAAATCATAAAATCATAAATTTATTATAAAAATAGTGATAATATAGTGATTTTATCACTATAAATAAAAATAGTGATAAATTTATAATGATTTGAATATAAGAACTAAAATGATACGAAAAATACTAAATATTTTCAGTGAGATTTTTATTTACTATTTTCTTCTTTCAATATATAATTTTTACTACAATATTAAATACGTTGTCTAGAATCTAAAAGTATAGTGAACAATAAGATTAAATCAGTGAAAAATAGTTACATTATTATTTATATTATGCAACATAAATTTATGTAATATTCATGAATAATAAAAATAGTGATTTTATCAAAACAAATTTAAAAATTTATTTTTAAGAAGACAAACTAATATCTCTATTTACGAGCATTTATAATCAATGGACTAGAATTCAGAAAAATGGAATAAACGAACATAAAAGTGTGAACTGCATTTTGCAACATGCTTTTATTTCAAGCACGCTATTTTTTGGCACAAAATTCATTGACCTTCATAAAAGTCTTGATTTATGAAGAGAAAAGGCTTTTAACCTGAAGTGAACAAGAGTTCCCTGCAACTTGCTAGAAGACTATCTCCCTGCACTTAAAGTAGCTTTTTGTTCAAATTTATGCAACGCTATGTGTTTACTCAGATAAGATTTATTTTTTAAAAGTAAAAGCAACATATTTTAATTTTTTGTAAATGCATCTGCCACTTTTGGTTTATTATCAAGAACTTGCATTTTATTTGCATTCAATAAACAAATCAAATAAAATAAATAAAATTCAATGTATTAGTCAAAGGTTCGGTCTTAAGAAAATTGTTGCAAAAAAAACAAACCTCCAATTAGTTTTAAATTTAGTTTAGAATTCGAATTATGCCATAATGTTTCTATGTATATTATGAATACTTACCTTACTGTTAGTAAAATAATATATATTATAAACCAGTTGGAATATTTTATTTCTACTATATATTCTAATAATTTAAGAAATAGAAAAGTATTTATGAAAACAATTTCAGTCTTTACGTTTAAATAATTTAAATAAATAAAATGATAGACAAATTGTGGATTTGTGATTAATTTGGATAATCATGATTAACAAAGATCTATAAAAAATTTAAATTAAGTTAAGTTATTTAAAATAGAATAAGAAAAATATCAAGGGATTTGTTTTTTATTTTAATACCTAAAATCAGAGAAAAAGAAATTCTTTGTTTTATTCTTTCTTAATTTTATGTTAAATTTATCGAACTATAATACGTACTGTGTTGTCAAGAACAAGAAATGAAATGAAAAATGAACAAAAAATGAATCTTCTCACATCCAATTTCTAGAAATTCTTGCATAAAGCAAAATTTTAATCTTACGTAAAACTTAACTGACATATTAAAAACTTTTTATTTTATTTTAAATCTTATATCACACCACTAAGAAATCATGAAAAATAATCTGATTATGTACATATTTTGCATTAAACATCATATATTGAATAAAATTTTATTAAAGTTAAAATGACAACTTAATATAAGCATAATTTTAATTCACGAAAATTCAAAATAAACAACAAAATATTCTCTCAATTTTGAATCAAAATATATTTAAATTTAATTTTAAGTTGTGTAATTTCAATACTCAACATTAGTTTATGCAAATAAATTTCTGTTAAAATGGAAATCTGCTTCATTTTCTAAAACTAATATTTCAAACATGTTTGTAAGTAATCTGTAAATAATGTGTTTGTGTGATTAGTTTATATTCTCTCTTACTATAAAAGTTTATAGTTGTAAGGACTCTCATATTCTTTCTGAATTCATAATCGATTTTCTAAAGTCTTCCTCTTCCATTGTATTTTATCTAATAAATGACACCTGAGAGAATTACGATATTCAAAATGATAAAAATTTGATTAGAAACAGAATGGTAAAAATTAGCTTAGAGATAAGATGGTAAAAATTAGAAAAAGATATTCAAATGCTCTTAGCATTTGTTGTAGTTAATGCATACAAATGAAATTTTAATTTTATACATTAAATAGATCATGGGATCTAGGTTTTCGTCTGAAAAATGGTTTGAAATTCTATCATCAAATGACGTTGAAACGAAGAAAAAGTGGTTTAAAATTTAACTATATGGTATTTTATTAATTAACGATACAATATTTTGAACAATATGATATTTCATTGATTTACATGCCAACGTACTCTTAGTTCAAATACATTTTTAATCAATAATATACTGAAAGATTTCCACCACTTATCAACTGTATGACTTATCAGTAAAAATGAAAAAGATGGTGATGTTGTCTTTCAGGTCTTTGTCATTATGAACACGCTCTTTTGCTTTTACATTTGTATAGAACTACCTTCATTCTTTTATGTTTATACAACGATCCATATCTGAAAAATCACTTTTGTTTTGATGTGGAATTATACATTCCTAGAAACGAAGGAAAATGTAAGGTAACGCATTTACATGGAAAATTTGTTTGATTCAGATTTTTTATACGTTTTGCCGTTAGAGCTGTTACACCATCTTACAGTGAGACCTCGTTATTTTACAGTCTGCATAATATGATCTCAAATGATCGTTCCAGTTATATGATCCTTGCAATTATGTATCGAATAAATTCTTCTATTGTAATTTCTACGAAGAAAAATATCTGCGGTCTATCTGTACAATAAACACGGATGTATAAAGATTACAATGGTTGTAGTTATTAGGCATAAGGACTGATGAAACCTATCGTGTGGCATTTCTGTTTATTTCCAACTCCATTTAAATGAAATTCATTTGTCCATAAAATATGCAAATCTGGATGCACTGTATTTTGAATATGTATATGAATCAAATTAGTGATATATTTCAAATATATTCAGTCTATTAAAATATTTAATTTTAGAACAGATTAAATTCACTTACTTTTAGTCTTATCATCCAAATGTAATTTATATTGATAGTGATATATACCAATGTGAGTAATCAGTTTCAAACTACCTAACAAAGAACTTGTAACAATGATAGTATTTAAGTAAAGTAAAGTCGGCGCAGCTTGTCCTTTTTGCGCCTTGCGCCATAAAACCCAACCAACCAACCAACTAAAGTAAAATCTCTAGAATTGAAAGTATAACAGAAATATGCGAATAGACCAATTAGCAAGCACCTCGATACCATAAGATTTTCAATATTGTATTAACCTGTGTTGATTAAAATTTGTCTAATTTTATAGGTATTAAAAATATTTTTAAATAGTGTTTCTATATAATATGTCTTTGTGGTAGACATTGATAGACGAGATAGACTATCGTTATGATCAAAAGATAAAAGGATGGGATCATTATGCTGTGATACATTGTTAATTAATGAAGCAGATCATTATTCATTTAGATAAAAATATTATCGTAAGCCAATATTACACGGTACATTGATAATCAGAATAACAAATTTCTACAATAACAAGTGATCTGAGCCTAATAGTTTGGAATGTCATCCGAACATTGGAGTTTTTGATTATTCGATTCTACACAGATAATTATACGACACAATAAATGTAATATAAATAATAAAGATGAAATATTATAGTTCATTTAGTGAGCAAAATCAATTTTATTGTCTGTAGTCACTTTTTAGCGTAACAAAAAGTATCTTAATTTTGTATCACGTTATTTTTAAAACGTTTCCCGTAATTTATTCGTATCACTTAAAAAAAGTATCACGTTATTTTTTAAAACGCTTGAAAAATTAATTTTTATGCCACAAAAGACACTATCAAAATATTCCATAATGATTGTTCCAGAAAGTAATACTGGAATACTATATACTGTTTTCCAATTAAATTATAAAATTAGAAAAGAAAAAAAAGAATACAGCAATATTTTGTATACACTTAATAAACTTTTAATAAAAATTAATTAAAATTTCTCATTTATCTGCAATACAAAAAAATTCGGAAAATAATCTATGCATACTGGAAAAATGTATACCTCTATATAATCTCCAGTACAAAAAACAAAGGAAAATTAATTTTCTTCAAACTGAAAATATATTTCTTAAAATATAATAATGCGGATTATTTTTATTAAATGATTGATTTAATATAAAAATTTTTTATTTAGTAGCAATCTTAGAATTATTATTTTTATTATTTTTTTCAAACTATTCTCGTGGGAATATTTAGCACATGAGTAAATACTTCTGCAACAAATTTTTAAAATAAAAACTTACTTTTATGAAACGATATATTTATAATTTTAGATACAATTTCTAAAAACAATTTCTTTAAAACTTCTAAAGAAGATAAGAATCTATAATTATATGCATTGTTTATTGTTATACAAATAAATAAAAATTAAATTCAAATATCCTCTATTATTTTTTAAAAAAATCATGAAATCTATTATTAATTTACTTAAATTTAACACTTTGATTTTAATCTCATACTAAATGTATCATTCAATTAAAAATTTAGTTTTTTCAAGGCCTTCTGTAGGGAACGCAAAATAAAAGAGTTGAGTAGTTTTATGCCAAGTCATCCGCTTTAATTAACAACTACAATCACATAGAAACCATTTACCAAGGCGAATCTGTAGGTGCATTTTTCGCGTGTGTCGCTTTAAAGAAATAACAAAAAATGTATATTTTTATTTTTAAATTTTTCCTTCGAAGTAGAATTTTCTCCAAATGTAAGATGTTTTTATCGACTACTGAATAAAATTAATCGCATATTTTTGATATTGAAAATCAATTGATAATCACAAAAATCAATTTGTCTGAGTATTCTATTTAAAAATACAACACTGTTAATATTATTTCTAGTTGCTTTATAGGCTTCACTTATTTCTATTCAAGTAAACAACTTTTTTAAATTAAAACACTTTTTAATATATTTACTCATAAAATTAATATTTCCTTATAACAAATTTAATTACCTCGCGGAAATTTCATTGATTGTAAGAACATCTAGTCGAAGCAATGGATTAGATAAAATTCCAAAATAGTGAATAGGAATCAGAGGTTCATATACAGCTATACCCATAGTAACTTATGGTTGTGCTGTTATTTATGACACTTGGCGACGCCAAGCCCGCTCATCTGGCCTCGCCAAGTGGGCAAATGAGGTCAGAAAGAGCGTCTTTGCAAGGAGCTTTTGAAGAGAGCAGTCCAATGTGCTCATAAATGGTTGCACCATCTGGGACTTCCAAATTAGAGATAAGAAGCCAAAGAAGACCCAAAGTCAAACTCTTAACCTCAGTTATTAATTTGGAATAGGAACATATAGGACATTGCAACCACGGCATATTTTACGTGTCCCAGTCACGTTTAGTATATACGACGGATCTTCGGATAAGCCGGGTTTCGAACTCACTACCTTGAGGTAATGAGAACAATGCCCTAACCAACCAGCCCACGATTAAAAACATGTACTATGAAGGGAAATATAAAATTTAAAAATAAAACCAGGGGTAAAAATTAAAGAATATATGTATTAGAAATTTCCTATTTTTCGATAACATTTTTTTAAAAAAAATTTTTATATTTAACATGTTTATATAAAATATCTAAGGCTGTAAATTAAAATTAAAAATATTTAGCATTTTAAATAAATATACACTACGTTTATGTAAAAAGAAACAAATTTTTACTGAAATTTCTTAGATGGAAAGGAAATTTATAAAATTTCATAAAAGAACATTACTAAACGGTTTTATCATTTTTTACTCTTAGAAATCCAATGTCAGATTTTTCTAAATATCGTCATTATTTATGAGTATTCAAGATCAGAGTAAATGCGCTTTCCTCTTTCAAGAAAAGTATTTTCAAGACGAGAATTCCTTTTATATTCGAAACACGATACACCATGAGAAATACCTATTCCGTAAGTATCATTTGCGCTTCAGATATTGATACTGTATATTTGTACAGAAGTATTTTGAAAGCGCATATACGTTTATAGTATATATTCGTGGTTTCATGTAATTCTGTTACATATATATACAAATCTGTATTTGGAATTATTTTTGCTTTAAGTTTAAAGTATTCTATTTTATTTTTTGAATATTCTCTGCTAAACATGCTTTCAAAAATATGAAAAAAACTCAATAAATTAGTGAACAAAATTATTTTTTTTTTCGGAAGCAACATATTTTTCCATACTCTAAATAAGAAATAACTCTATTTTAGACATCAAACAGCTGTCCCTTGTCTAGACAGTTTTTAGACGCGTAATAAGCGCTTATGTCATAAGATTCTGGATAGAATTCTTCATCACACTATGTTTACTTTTTTCTTCTTTATGAGCTTCGCTGAATAATCTTTCAGAAATGCGATTTTTTATTTTATTTACTTCTTAGGTTTGATATATGATTACAAGGTGTTTTTTCTTTTAGAGTGTATTGTCTTATCTAATGTGAAAATTTAAAACCATATTCAAAAAATATAAAATCTGTACAAAAGTTCAAAATCCATTAAAAAAAGGCATACACTCAACTGTTTTAAATTTTGTAGAGTAATATATAATTGTTTTTTTTTCACTATTTAAAATTATTTTAAGAACAATTATTCAAATTATTACTGATGCAAAAGAAAATTGTCTGAAAAAGCATTCAAGAATACATAACCAATATCTGGGAAAAGTTTTTTAATTTTCTCGTACTTTTTCAAAATATATACTTGCATCATAAATTTAATGATTTTCGTAATATTCGATTTTGATTCTTTTTATTATATATATGAATAAGTGTATATAAAATCTATATATAATAATATATATATATTAAATACTTTTTACTTTATTTCCATATAAATTATATTATGAAAAATGAAAGGACAGCTTTTGGACTAAAAATTCAAATTTTATATAAACTGATGAATGAAAAGCGGTCATCAGGTTATTTTGTTATTAAAAAATAAGTAACAAAAACTTTTAACATGAAAACTTAAATGAATTTCAAAATATGTTTCATTTCTATTTGTGAACTACAGAGTAGTGATATAAAAATATTAAGTAATATTGCATTATTTATAAAAGCCAAAAATGGGTAGAAGAAATATTACAAATTACGTGCTGAAATTTATCATTTTAAACAAAACACATATTATGTAAAAAAATATTTTGACATCAAATATAAACTTTTTTACATAATGTTAAATTATTATTAAACCATAAGTAAGGAATATATTCAATTACTTTAATTCCATTCAAGGTCAATGACATATTAGAGAAAAAATGTTTTACAAACACTACTAAAAATTTGTCACACAAATTTACAGGAAAATTTTCTTTTTAAGAGAGTAGATTTCAAAAACGCCTGTAATAGAGATATAAGAATTTACTTTTGAATTGTTTTACATTAATTACACAAATGCTTGGATTTCTCTTAAAAACTAAATTCATGGCAAATAAAAAGCGAATGATTACATGTAATCTTTTTTAATCACATAGAAAATAATTTTTTTTAATCACATAAAATGAGATTTATTTCTTTATATTAAATTTTCTAAAATGATCAATATATATATATATATATACATATAGATAGATAGATAGATAGATAGATAGATATAGATAGATAGATAGATAGATATAGATAGATAGATAGATAAATAATACAATAGTGATAGTCATTGCTTGTAAATTTTTAACCTTGGATCTAATTTAAATACCTAAAATGAAATAAGTTTTTTATGTGCGTGAGATAAGATATTTAAATGAATCAGAAATTATATCATATATATTTGTGTCACTTTTTTCTCATTTATCCTTGTTTTATATATCCTTATTTATTTATAAATTTATTTTTATGACTTAAGTTCCTTCTTAGAAAATGTTTATGCAAAAATACAATTTTATGAATGTATAGAAATTGTATTTATGTCGCTAAAACAATTCCAGATTATTATTAAATAATATTTTTTGAGAATTTTAATCATTATTTTCATAATAGTATTTCAAAACATATGTTTTGCATTATTTTAAATAAAAATTTCATGATATTACAGATATATTGCCCTAAATGTTGCAAAATTTTGATATGTTGGCTTTTATGTATCCTAAATGTCTTTTAAGCAAGACAATTTATTTAAAAAATGTTCTTGCTTAAAATGTCAAGACAGGATAATTTTCATTTATAGCGGACTTAAAAACTGAGACGAGTTGATCTTAACAATGAAACGACAAAGAAAAAAACAATTCTCCACAAAAAAACACATTCAGTTTTGACTGGAATCATTCCAGCCAAAATTGATTTCCCAGGGACATTATAGAATATCCCGGACCGTCTGGAGCTCAAACTCATATCCGGAAATGATAACTGTCCGGAAATAACAAAGGCTAA
>JAPDSC010044445.1:4421-24776 GCA_026290005.1 Latrodectus geometricus
TTTTTTTTTTTGAAGTTTTGTTTGTTATTAATTATTTGTAATTAGCGAGAATCCATCTTGGCGAGAAAAAAAGTCGCAAAATTTCCGATTTGGGAAGGTATATCAAAGTAGTTCCTTTATTATGTATGTAATTTTTAATCAAAAATAAATGAGATTCATTTAGTATTAATTAAATTCCGATAATATTTCGTTTTACAAACATTTTATATTAGATGTACAATACCCTTCACTTGAAGAAAGAATACTTTTAACTTCAAATTGAATTACATACTTAATTATTAAAAATTGTTTACTTCATACCAAGAATTATTAATGTTTATTCTATACTTGCTATAATTGGAATTAAATTACTGCAAAGGCAAAATTGAAATTTCATGAAATATAAATTTTTCTATTTCAAAATGTAACAATTGGCGACATCTGCCGTGAAATCCTTTTAGCGCATTTTTCACTCTGGTGAAATTTCGGCAGATTTTTATGGCTCATCTGGGAACCAAGATTTTTTATTTCCTCAGAAAGATGAAGAATACTAAGGACATTCAGTAATATACTATTTTGAAGACCCTAGATGTAATAATTACTTCAGGTTGGTGATACTTTTAAATCACGAAAACATTTTAAAACACACCAAGATACAGATATGGGAACTATGCCAAAATTTATATGAAAGTAAATATATTTGTAACTAACTTGATAGTAAATGCATGTAATTCTTAACTAATGTTAAGTTGTCGAAAAACTAAGATTTACCAAAATAAGCACAATATTAATTTTTCCTATTATCTTATAGTTATCCAAAGATTAATGATAATTTTTTTACTTCGTTAATTCATAAAGTAATTACAATAAGATATAAATTAAACATCTTAAAAGAAAAATAATGTATTTAATATAAATACATGAATACCTTACCTAGAAATTACTTCTATATTATGATTTGTAATATTAATGAAATAATTGTTAACTTTTGGTTTTTCCTAATTTTGTGGTTGAATTATTCTACGGAAATAAAATCTTTAGCAAAGCCAACTATTTCATAACTTCAAATTGCAATCAATAACGAAGTTGACATCTGTATTGTCCCTTTCAGTATGAGGTTTCATACCTTTCAACCAGAAATTTATTCCTAACAGTAAATTCTCGAATTGCCTTATAAAATAATGCTGAATCGGTAATTAAGTTACCAGCTTATGTTTGGTTAATGTAATATCGATAGCAAATCTTCTTATTCGTAGCGTAATTATGTACTTTTCTTGCCAATAGTGTCGGTGATCCATAACCGAGTAAGCATAAAAATAATTGCTAAACTTTGTTTCATTTCATGAATTTGCATGTTTGACTCTCTCATGAGGAAGATTATCGTCAATGGTTGGAAAATCATTTTGTAACTTAGATCATATTCACATTTCTTTTCTTGCATCAAAAAATAATTATGGAATAACCTAGAAAAACACACCTCGTTAAGCAAATTGAAAAAAAAAAAGAAATTTAATAAATATTTATGTTAAAGTCAGTATTACCTTACAGCCTAAATATAAATTATTTTCAGTTCAAAGGGGAAAAATACATTTTTGTGAAAATTTAATATGAACGTATAACAGTCTATTGTTTGAGTCTGATATTCCGATAGAAAACTAAGAGAAGTAACGAAGATATTTTAGAATTTTGAAAATATTACATAAAATATTTGGGATCTAACTCTGGGATTTAACAACTTATTAACACTACATACATATAAGAATCTTCAAGAAATTTTATTGAAGAAGTTAAGAGATTAAAATGTAATTTTTTTAGTTCAAAGAAATAAGAAAACAGTTAAATTGCGCTTTAGGTACCCTACTTCGCCAACTCGCGAATTAGAAACGTTTTTTCACACATGCTCATTAATTACTCTTTTGTTTTAGCCTTTTCATTGGTCGCTAATTAAATTTCACTTTGTCATAGCGGTAAAATTTTCGCCATGGCATCAGCGATTTTGTTATTGTGATATAGATAACCTAAAGCATATTTTCACCAAGAAAACTTCTACATTATTTTTTATAGTAACGGATGGCATTATATTAAAAAAATTATGTTCTTATGGATCCTAACATTTATCATAAAAACATTGTGATTTTATCCAAAATCTACATTAAAATAATCTTAAATATGGTAAACTTTTCTTTAAGGTTTTAATTTATAATTTTTTTATCATTGACACTGATCTGGAGTTACTAAATGCAGACTATTTATTAAAAAACCCCAAAAGAACTTTATTTGTTGTTGTTGTTGTTGTTGTTGGGTTGGGTTTTGTGGCGCAAGGTCCAAAAAAGGACAAGCTGCGCCAAACATTAAATTTAATAGAAAATCTTTCTAAGCAAACCCAAACTCAACGTTAAAAGGTTTAAAAACAAAAATAAGTGTATATGATTATATTAAAATGTAAATGTGTATAATTGAAGATAAAAGTTAAAATAAAATTCATAAAATTGATAATATACATATTTAAATAAATGGAAGAAATCCAATCGCCTTTAAGAAGGCAAAAAGATTTCTGTGGGGTGGATCCCCCAACAAATCATACATTGTTAAAATATCAGTTTGAAAAAATTTAAAACGATAAATGTTAAAAAATGGACATGAAATTAAAAAATGAAAAACACTGTAAGGTACATCACACGTTTCACACCAGGGATTTAGTTCACTTAGAAATAGATGTTTATGTGTGAAACGTGTGTGTCCGATACGAAGGCGAGTTAAGATAACATCTGCTCTTCGTAACGGTAAAACAGTAAATGAGGTGACGGATGGAAATATAGAATGTAATTTGTTGCCAAACTGCATATTCCATGATTCCTGCCATAATGAATAAATAAATACTTTAACACCTCTTCTCACATCGGAGAGAGGAACTGATGGTAAAATTCGATCTGATGCAGCTTTTGCAGCTGCATCCGCTCTCTCATTTCCATAAAGACCTACGTGACTTGGTACCCAACAAAATAAAATTTCGTAACCCTTGCCAGCAAGGGATTCCAGTACTCTGAAAATTCTAGACACAACAGGATGACAATTAAAACTATTGCCTCTCAAAGCTTCCAAAACACTCATGCTGTTAGTGTATATACAAAATTTATGATAGTCCTCTGTATTCACCTGCTGAAGTGCGTGGTATATAGCTGTTGCTTCAGCAGTAAAGATGGAGCAGGACGGATGTAGGCTGTAACTAAAAGATGTATTATTCATAAAAATGCCACAGCCAACATGTCCTGCTGATTTGGAACCCTCCGTGAATACAGGTTTGTATAAATGATACTGACAGCGATGAGATGAAAATAGCTGTTGAAAGACAATAGGTGTTGTGTCAGATTTTCCGTATTGAGCAAAGGAATAGTTAAAATCGAATGTCGGGTGAAACCAAGGCGGATGAGCAAAGTAATTTGTTGATTCAATCCGCAAATCACGTAGATCAGTAAGAGATAAATATGTGTTTATTCGTGTGAGAAAAGGTGGGATGCTCAATGGACGAGCATCATATAATCTTTTAATAGAGGCATTTTGAATCATGAAGTGTAATGGATGATGAGGGGTCGACATAACTTTAGCGTAGTAATTGAGAGACAGCTGCATTCGTCTCAGGTCTAGTGGTAATTGATGACATATTACATAAAGACTCTGGACGGGTGATGTGCGAAATGCGCCTGAACATATTCTCAAGGCAGAGTGATGGACGGTGTCCAATCTGCATAAGACAGAAGACCTTGCAGATCCATACACAACACATCCGTAGTCAATGCGGGATAATATCAGAGATTGATAAACCCGAAGGAGTGACGAGCGATCTGCACCCCAAGACGTATTTGATAACACCTTGAGGATATTAAGCGATCGCTCACACCTCTTCCGCAAATGTAAAACATGCGGAAGAAAGGTTAATTTTCTGTCGAAAATCACTCCCAGGAATTTTACCTCATTGACTACAGGTATTGGTGTATTATGGATGTGTATCACTGGATCATTATGCAGGCTTGTCTTCCTGCAAAAGTGGACACAAGTACTCTTGCCAGGAGAGAGAGTATGGCCATTCTCAGCACACCATGCAGCTAATTTATTTACAGCAGTTTGTAATTGTCTCTCAATTAATCGCATATTGGACCCCTGACATGATATTTGAAGGTCGTCAACAAACAAAGTTTAATAGATGATGGTAAGTTATGGAGGATGTTAGTTATGAATAAATTAAAAAGTGTTACACTTAAAATTGAACCCTGAGGTACGCCCTCAGGTTGAGTAAAAGTATTGGAAAAAATGCTTCCAATACGAATTTTAAAAACACGGGAACTTAAAAAGTTCTGAATAAATATTGGCAGATTACCCCGGAAGCCAAAATCATATATCCTACGGAGAATTCCATAACGCCACGTACGGTCATAAGCATTTTCTATGTCAAAGAAAATGGAAACGAGATGATTCCTCCGCACAAAGGCGTTGCGGATCTGCGTTTCCAAATCTTGGAAACGCAGATCCGCAACGGAACCTGCAAAGGAAGATCCACTCTTGATAATATTCCACTATGATGTAATATTATCAAGAGTGGATCTTCCTTTTCGGAAGCCACTCTGATTGATATGAATACTGTTATTCTTTTCTAAGACATATATGAGGCGGGCATTGACCATACGTTCGAGAGTCTTACATAAGCAGCTCGTGAGAGCTATAGGTCGATAATTCAAAGGATTAGAAGGATCTTTACCAGTCTTTATGATAGGAATCACTATTGCTTCTCTCCAAAGGGATGGAAATTTATTTTCAGTCCAGATCCTATTGAACAAAAGTAATAAGTTCAACAGGGAATCTGGACTTAAATTTTGAAGCATAGAATAGCTGATTCCATCAGGTCCTGGGCTGGTATTATTGGCCTGCTGTAATGCTTTCTTTAATTCTGACATCCGAAATTCGCAGTTGTATGGTAATGCTTGTCCCTGATTGAAACGAATTGGGGTTCGCTCAGCACGGCTCTTAGTCCTCAAAAAGGTAGGACTATAAGAGTCAATGCTCGGGACATTAGCAAAGGTTTCACCAAGGACGTTAGCGATTTCCTGAGGAGAAGAGTGTACAGCAGCTCCGGTTTTTAATACAGGGATAGAGAATTCCTTATAAATACCATTGGTTGCCTTCACTCTTTTCCACAACTGCTTACTGGATGTAGAAGATGTTATAGAAGAAAGATAGCGAGACCAAGTTTCCTTCTGACTTTGACGACGAGCTCTGCGAGCTAATGCTTTTGCTCTCTTGAAAGCGATTAAATTCTCCGTTGTGGGGTACCTCCGAAATAACCCCCATAGTCTCCTCTGTCTTTTAAAAGTTTTTTGACATTCATTATTCCACCATGGTTTACAACGCCTGTGTGGTATAGAGGAACATTTTGGAATTGCAGAATCAGCTGCATTTATTATTGTTTCAGTGATAGTATAAACGGCTTCATCAATATCTTCGATCATAACCATTCTTTCATCAACAACTGCCAATTGTTGAAATAGAGTCCAATCTGCCCGACTGTACGCGTAAGTAGGTAGGCGATGTCGCACACTACTACCTCCAGTCTGGGAGATGACGAGTGGGAAATGATCGCTGTTATGCAGATCATTCCCCACTGTTAGATTTAACAATGGCAGAAGTGAGGGAGAACAAATGGCGAGATCGAGAGAATGTAATGTCCTTGTGGGTATGTGGAAATATGTTTTCTCGTCGGTATTCATCAGACAGAGGCAATTATCAGAAATAAATTGCTCTATCTGACGACCGCGAGAATTAGTATCATCACTTCCCCACAGAGAATTATGGCCGTTAAAATCACCGAGTAATATAAATGGTGTTGGCAGCTGATCAATCAATGCATTCAGTTCCTCTTGGCGGATGACATCATGTGGTGGCAAATATAAACTACAGACTGTAGTCAGAACTGTGGTATGAATTCTTATAGCTACAGCCTGTAGAGTAGTATTAATTGGATGGACAGTGCTGGGGAAATCATTTGATGTTAAAATGCAAACACCTCGAGACACTGAACCATCATCACCACAATCTTTTCTAAAACATTTATATCCCCGCATGGAGACATTATTTATAGACTTCAGGAAAGTCTCCTGAAGTGCTATACATGCGGGTCTATAAAGTGATGTTATAGATTTGATGTCATCAATATGAGAACGTAAACCATGGCAGTTCCATGAAACAAAGGAGACTATATTTTAAATTAAAAAGCTCCTTTCCTGGAGCTGGAGGGCATATCTTCCGTCCATTCATCGAACGATATATCATCGTCCGAAGGATGTAAGGAGACAGCATCAGACTCCAGTGACATGGCTCTACGGGTGGATATTGAGGGCCTAGAGGGGCCCTCTTTTGCAGATTTTAATTTCAGAGCCTTCATGGCTTTTGATTTAGCCATAGGAGCTTTTTTCCGAACGATGGATACGGAGGTTGATTTTGGCTTTTGTATAGATGTAGGGGGTAATTTAATAAGGGGAAGCGAAAAGTCTTCAGTTTGAGTGCTTGCTGTTCTGGTGACCTTGGCAGCGATTTTGGCATAACTTGTTCCTGCTTGAGGTGTACGAGATGTAACAGAACGTCTCGCCTCGGGATATGAACAGTTGGTCTTAACCTTCGTGGTAATAATTTTTTTCCAATTGCCAGATAGGACAACTTCTAGCGTAGGAGGGGTGATCACCTTTGCAGTTGACACATTTTTCTTTTGCGGTGCAAGAAGAACTTTCATGGTCAACTGCAGCGCAGCGGGCGCAAGTCAGTTTACCCCTACAAGCTATTTTGGAGTGTCCAAATCGTTGGCAATTGAAGCAGCGTAAAGGATTTGGTATAAATGGCCTAACGGAGAGATTCATATACGCAGCTTTAATATGCTGCGGTAAATCTGGTGTCGCAAATGTCAGAGCTAGGTGTTTGGTATTTATCACCTTATTATCACGTCTGACAGTAATGCGTTTAACAGCGCAGACTTTTTGATCTTTTAGATTTTCTAGAATCTCATCTGTTGGCGTGTTAAGCAAATCCCTGGCTGAAATAACACCACGAGAAAAGTTAAGACTATTATGTGGAGAGACGGACACCTCAAGGTTAGCAAGCATGCTCATTTTATTTATCTGGGTTGCTTGTGCTTGAGAAGCAACTTCCACCATTAGGTCTCCAGAACGCAGCTTTCGAATACTCCTCACTTCCCCAATTGTGCTTGTAATAGATTTCTGGATGAGGAAAGGGGATACATTATCAAACGTACCCTCTTTCCGATGAATAATATAGAACTTTGTATTTAAAAGTTTGAACATATGCTCCCGCGGGAGAACAGAAAGATTATTTGTTTCCATAATAGAAATGGAAGTTTCGGGACCTGACGGCACCACCCACCACCGAGTCCAACAAGGGGACGCAGACCAGCTGCACCAGTGCTAGCCAGATCCTATACGCTCACAGTACATCCCTGTGATGGCCTCCACCCTTAACGAATCATCCAGCAGATGTACCGATCGCTTGATCCATAAAGCCGATTGATGTGCTGAGGACCACAGCACACCTCCCGTTTACCTGAAGCAGAGGCCAAAGTAATGTGTTGGTCTCTGGGGGCCTCAATTACCAGGACCCTCCTTTCCAGGGACACGGGTCTCCACGCACGGCAAACACGTGGGTAATTTAGTCCCCAAGAGTAGCTAATAGCAACAGAGCGGTGACAGCTGCTCAAGGGGAGCCCTCAACCTCATGAGAGGCAACCACATTGAGGGGGAAAAGGAAGGAAAAGCAGAAGAGAAGAGTAGAGAAGAAAAGAAAGAAGAGGACAGATCACTGGGGTACCTCGGGATTGTGACACCCGTGTTTACTTAAAGAAAGTAAACCCCCTGAGGGGCCAAAAGAACTTTAAATATGTCATAAAAGAATAAAAATATACTCTGATATTATTAACTTCCTGGCAACAATCGTAAATCACAAACACTGCGCTAAACAGCTTCGCAGCTCCTACGAATATGTGATTTCAACTAACTAAAATTATCAATATTGGACCTTAGGAAAAAGACCTACCTTCTGAAAGATCCCAGAAAAATTTGAAAACATACGCCGAAGCAATGGACCGTAATATCTACAGTGCTATGACAGTTTTGTCGCCAAATGGGTATTTTTATGACGAAATTTACAAATTAGGAAATGTTTCTATATTTTTACATTCAACTAAAAATATTACCTGTAGATATGTCAAAACGAAGAATTTATAGATTTGGCCAATATCTTATGGGAAAATCCATATATATCCTAAAATATACTCTACTGGCCATTAAAATTGCTACACCAGGAAGAAATGCAGATAACAAAATGATATTTATTGGACAAATATATTATATTAGAAATAACAAATGATTAAATTTTCAAAAAATTTGGCTGGATAGATCCTGAGAAATCAATACCAAGAACAACCACCTCTGGCAGCAATAACAGCAGTTATACGCCTGGGCATTGAGTCAAATAGAAATTGGATTGCATGTACAGGTACATATGCCCATGCAGCTTCGACACAATGCCACAGTTCATCAACCGTAGTGACTGGCTTTTGGTGACAAGCCAGTCGCTCGGCAACCATTGACCAGACGTTTTCCATTTGTGAAAGATCTGGAGAACGCGCTGGCCAGGGCAACAGCCGAACATGTTCCGTATCAAGGAAGGTCCGTACAATACCGGCAACATACGGTCGGGCATTAATCCTGCTGAAACGTAGGGTTTCGCAGGGCTCGAATAAAGGGTAGAGCAACGGATCGTAACACACCAGAAATGTAACGAGCACTATTCAAAGCACCGTCAATGCGAACAAGAGGTGACCGAGACGTGTATCCAATGGAACCCCATACCATCACGCCAGGTGATGGGCCAGAATGACGACGACGAATGCATGCTGCCAGTGTGCGTTCACCACGATGCCGCCAAACACGGATGCGATGTTTGCGGCATCGTGGTGCATCATGATGCAGTACATGGAACCTGGATTCATCTGTAAAAATGACGTCTCGCAATTCGTGCGCCCAGGTTTGTCGTTGATCACACCATTGTAGGCGCTCTTGTCTATGACGCAGCATCAAGGGAAGCCGCAGCCATGGTCAAGCTGAGAGTCCATGCTGCTGCAAATGACGTCAAACTGTTCGTGGTGCAGACACTTGTTGTCTTCCAAACGACCCCGTGTCTTAACTCACGGCTCATAACATGGTTGCACGATCCATTACGGCCATGCGGATAATATGCCTTTCTTCTCGGCTGCTAGTGATAGGTGGCTGTTGAGATCCCGCATGGCGTTCCGTATTACCGCCCTGAACCCATCGATTCCATATTCTGCTAACAGTCATTGGATCTCGACCGACGCGAGCAGCAATGCTGCGATAAGATAAACCGCAATCTCGGTACGCTACAATTCGACTTTTATCAAAGTCAGAAACGTGCTGGTACGCATTTCTCCTTCTTACACGAGACATCACAAGAACTTTTCATCAGGCAACAACGTTCAAATGCAATTTGTGTATGAAGAACCGGCTGAACAATTTCCTCATTTAAACGCAATGTAGGTGTCGCTACTGGCGCCTGCTTTGTCTCAATGTGCTGAAAAGCTAATCATTTGCATATCACAGCACCTTCTTCTTTTCGTATAAATTTCACGTCTGTAGCATGTCGCCTTCTTGGTTTAGCAATTTTAATGGCCAGTTGTGTATATGCGTTATGAAAAATAATATAACGCAACGTCATTTATTTATAAATAACGCAAGGACAATTATTCTCCAAACTCATAATTTTGTTCCATTATTAGAAAATTAAGAATTTTGTTCTCTCTTATTAGTGGTTCTATAGATTGAAAGCCATTTGATTTTACAAATATGTTACCCCGATTCTTAAATGAACTTACAAAAATTTCCAACGTTGCAAATATAAGTTTCCCTTATACATTTACTTTAAATATGCATGAAATTTATGAGTCTATCTAATTTTTTTTCTGGAGATAAATAAAATTTTGTTTTATTCAATAAATTATGTTAGAAAATGAATGAAACTTTTTTTGTTTTATTATTTTACTTAGTTCACTGATTTCTTTGAATTATAGCCAAATAGTTTTTCTTATTGAATAGAATGAATTTTGATAAAGTAATTGTTACTTAAATGTAGAATTGTAAATCTATTTATGTCATTAAGAACAAGAGTGTGTGCACTACTTTAAACTCTTAAGTTTTCCCAAAAGTCAAAATTCTAGGGGTACTTACATACATCAAACATTTCTACTGAACAAATGCCACTAAATTTTAAGATTTAATACTAATAATTTCGCATCATTAAATATAAAATATCTCGTACTTTAAATGACTCCGGCAATACTCAGATTAAACTGCAACATGTACCTTTAATTCGCTATTTTAGGAACTTTTTTTCTAGTGAAAACGGTCGATGAGGTAAAACGTAGGTTCAAACTTATATAGCCAATTTAATAAATGCTATAAATATAGTTCAACTATATTAGTAATTATATAAAAGTTTCTATTGGATTTAAAGAATAAAGGATTTTGGAACTTTTTTTTATCAATTAAAAACTCCATAAACCATTAAAATTAAACATTATGTTTTTTTAAATCAAAAAAGTAATCCGGAAATTACAAAAATATTTGTATAACATGGAGCAACCACTATAAAGTTAAAAATGAATGACAAACAATTCAAGAAAAATTTATTTTAAATTATTTCAAAGCCTAGAAACCCAATCCTACCAAACTTCTGAATCACAAAATTGGATTGTTACTATCTCCATAAAATCTCAGTGCTTGTTAACGCTTTAATGGATTTTGTAGAATCAAAAATATTTTAAAAAGAAAAATAGGACTTTTCGTTTGAAGATAAGCATATTCGGTAAACATCTTATTGAATTCAGTAATGCAAATATCATTCATGCTAGTTTTATTCTAATAATTGAGCTGATTTCGAATTTGAAATAACTCAAAAGAGTTCCAAAGAGCGAAATTGGAAAAATGCATTTTAATTAGCTGAAGTGCCTTTCGACAGAACTCCATTGTTCTCCAGAAGCATAAGGAATTCAATCAGTTCCTGAAGGGTTCGAAAATGATTACTTTTGTGAAATATGGAAATGGGATTGAACTGATTGCAAAATGGGAAAGAAGAAAAATCGAACTATTGTGTTTGCTATATTTTAGCGAATAATTCTTTAAATTACATAACAGAACATTTTTTATTTGTGCAATAAATAATAAGATGAAAGAAATTAATTAGTAATAGTAAACATTTTAAAATATTTAGGACAAAACTGGTGCCTTAATTAAATTTTCTTTGAAATTGCTTTAATTAGAAGAGAATGTTTCTGACAATTCTAACTTTTATATCATCCATGCTTAACACTAAGCACATTAACTTATAAATTAAAAAAGGAAAAGTACATTTGCTAATGAATAGTGTGCAGAATTTTAATGCTTATTACAGATTCTAGTTTATATGAAATATACTCTTACCTGAGTAAAGTACAATCAAACACAGATTTATGGAGCATTAATAGCACATTTTTTTTCCTTCCTGAATTTGTGTAGATGTCAGCCTTTGTTAAGGATGTGTGAATACTTGAAAAACATCCAACCGTTCAAGACGAAAAATAAGTTACAAATATCAGAAAAGAAATATATATCATTATCTGTATATTTCCTTTCTGATATTTGTTCAATAGTTGCTGATATCAAATTCAAGACATTCAACTCAGAATAATGCGTTCTTTACTCAATAATTACTTTTTATACAAAATCGTACATCCTAATTTTATTAATCAATTTAAATGCGTGTTATTATTATTTTTTTAATAAAAGTTTACCAGTAATTATCTGATAAAATTATAGAAAGACATTTGTGAAAAAATAAATTCCATAATGTAACCATTCTTAGAATATAACCAACAATGCCTAGCGCTAAAAATTTAAACTTATTTTAGTTCTTGCAGTAACATCACCAATACAAGAGTCAATAGAAAATTATGAGTTAAGACAGAAAAAATTTATTAACTTTTATTACATGAACACAGCATTTCTGTCTCTCCTTTCTTGGAAGCTCGTATTCCATTCCGAAATCGTTGTTCTCGTTGCCACATAGTAGAGTCTAAATAATTGTTGCTCTAGAAATCCAGTAAAATTGTTCTATTACATTAAGATGAAGATTGTTTTATAGTAAGGAATAAAATGAATCTTGAATTATAAAATAAATATAAGTCTGAAACCAAAAGAATATATTTTCCTCGGGGAAAGATTTAATCATATTAAACTCACAAAAGCATATGAATGAAAATATGAATTTTCATATAAATCTCGAAATTTTTTTAGTGAATATCCTTAAGTAATTATTTTAGCTAAACATTTAAATTTTAAAAATTCCATTTACTTTATTCTTTACTCATTCTGGAAAACACATTTATCATTTAAGCTTCAAAAGAATAAACAGATTAGTGCAGCATTTCGTGACTAAATAATATTATTCTCCGGAAGTTTCATCCATTAGTCTGTTAAATATATTTATTTAAGCATTGAGTTAAGAGAACTAAATGTGTACTTAATTCATCTATTTTTGTCATAAATTATATAAAACGTTATTATGATATTTATAATAGGCTCTGAACAAATGAAATTGCCTATTTTTTTTTTATTTTATTATTATTTTTTTTTTATTTTTTTTTGGAATTAAACTTTAATACTTCAAACATAATTACTACAGCTTTTATAGGTTTTCTGATCTTAATGGAATGCATTTGCACGCAACCAAATAATCTATAACAACTATATTATATACTTTCCATAAAAAGTAAATGAACCTAAATTAGAATTGTAACTCTTACATTTCCTAAAGTTCTTACTACGATAAAATGTTCCAAATATCTTAGAAATGAACGCTGTTTTTCTATAAATAATCAGTTTTATAAATACATACTCATTACACGACATTTGTTGACGAAAATAATTTTTGATTTAAGTTTTACTCCTTATTCAGTTATATACAAAAATCAATACTATTTTATTTTAAATGTTATTGTGGGTACAATTAGACCATCGACAATTTTCTTACTATATATATATATATATATATATATATATATATATATATATATATATATATATATATATATATATATATATATTTAGAAAAAATAATTGGTTAAAAACTAAAATTTATTTGCTTATATTGCATTCTGTTTAGCCTGGTTCGGAAAGTTTCCCAAACAGACAATACCAGAAGGTAACGGGTTCCATACCAATCCGAATAAATATCTACATGTTACGTCAAATGGTTATAAATAATAAGAAAACACAAACTTTTTACATTGTGAAGACACGCCCATTGGATGTCTCATTACATAAGAATCAATGAATTTCCCTTTTACTGAGCCGAATGGTAAAATATTCTTAATGATCAGGCTTAGATTAGAGAGGAAAAGAAAAGGCCATACTTAATTTGATTTAAAAAATAAACATTTTTTTATGTTTATTCACATCTTTATTCCTGAAAAATTTTTTTTTTTCGAATATACTTTTTCATTGCTTCAAAAAACATTTTCAAGCAATTAAACTGATGTTAAAAATCAATGTTTTTTTCATATTCAATCATTTATCATAAAAATATTTGCCTTAAAATCAAACCAATGTTTTTGGATTGAAAATAGATTGATTTAGTTAAACAATAATAATTCAACACTTGCAATGTGTCATGTAAGCTTAATGGTAAGAAATCTTTTCACCAATAAATAAAAAAATGCATCTTTTCGCAGCACAAAAACATTTTATTACAACATATACTTAAAAAGAACAAAATCAGAAGTAAAAGAGAACATTATGCTCCTATTGGTTGCGGGGCCAAGTCACTGCGCATGCGTGAGAAGAGGCGGAAAACACTGCTATTGCCCCTTCGTTCTCCGCAACACAATTCAAAAAAATGTTCACGCGTGTCACTACTTGAAATTAAAAAGAATAATATAGTAATTGCAGAATTGAATAAAAATATTTGTTAATGGTAACTATGTTACATTAAAACAGTGTATAAGCAACGCACTGAGATTTCTTAGAGATTAACACATCTGATGATATCCTGAGAGAATTTCTTAACTCCTTAACCCACACACTCTCTGGACCTTCCCAAAATATGCCACTCTTCTGAAGGATTAAGGTCAGGAAACTTAGCTGGCATTTTTTCACATCAACTGAAGATATTCAATTTTTCAGAATATTTATACACTCGATACGCATCTATTGCAATATTGCTTTCATTCGCTAAAATAAAATCAGTATTAACTATAGCACTAAAAAGTCAAATACAATTTTTTTACTAATAAATTACTGTAATCACAATTTCGAAAATTGAGATTCAAAATATGTATATTTTACTGAAAGACAAAGCCGAATCTAAAATCAAGTGTTCTCAGATTATATAAGAACGCATTTGAAGTATTTTCATTTTACATTTATTATTGTGTTCTTTTTAGAATGAGAATATTAGTTAAATATTTTTAATGTTGATTACAATATTTAAAAGAAATAAAAGTGTTCTTAACTGAGCATGGAATAACACTGTCATTAGGAAAATGGGTCTTGTGATATATTGAAAAATACCATGCCGATATTTTAAAAATTAAAATAAGAATCAAATTTTATTTTAAAAATAAATTTATTTTTTAAATAAATTTCAAAAATAAATTACTAAAGCCATGCAAGTCTCAACATTTTTTTTATCAACAATACAGAAATAGGTGATATCTACTTTACATATTTTTATATAATCAGCTAATTTTTATTGTATTTTACAGTTTTTCATAAAATATATGATAACTTTCATGGAATATTAAAAGTGTATGTCAGAAACTTGGTAAGTAAAACTGAGTAGTCAACAATGCATTACTATGTTAATCCATTTGGAAAAGGAATATACAATAAAAAGCTCTACCTCACGTAGTTTTGGAAAAAGAACAGCAATCCTGCTGTTTCAAATTACTCAGCAAGGAAAGTGGTTCATCAGGAGCGAAAAAACTCCTAGTTCTTTTTCAGTAAAAGCATCGTATGAAAAAAAAATTTCTATCAGGCACTAATGTAAAGTTTATCAAAGAAAAAAGTACACTCTTAAAGAGTTTCTTGATTCAGATTCTCCAATCTTTTCCGAATTTCATTTTAAAGTTGCTGTTCCTCGGAGGGATTGCACACAGGAGGTAATAAAACATAGTAGAAAATTGCAGTTGGTTCGGTGATTTAGTAATCGTTGTTTCTTGAGAAAGAAAAGTGATATTTCGGATTTTTTATTTGAATTCATTACGTGCGTCTAATATAGTAAATATGAAATCTGTACACACACGAATTGTTTTTAAATCTATGAGCATATTTCCATGTAAATTATAAAATATGCCATTACTCTCTATAAATTAATTTACAACAGGACATCAAATATAACCATAAAGATTAATTCTATTATTTGAAACACTTTTTTGTATAAAAATACTCATAATAAACCAAAATATTTAATTTAAAATGAATAGCTAAATATTTTGTTTTTCTTCAAAATCATAAATTAAATACTTTAGGTGAGTATTTTGAGAAAGATAAAAAAGATTTAACTATTTCTAAATATTATTATTTTTATAAATAAAGTTTTTTACCTAGTTTATTTTTATTTCATTAGAAAATTAAAAACTTGCTTTATTATTTATATATAAATACTGGAAGAACATAATATGTGTTTACATTTATGTTAATCAGTATGAAACAAGCATAGGAAATGAAAATATGACCAAGGAAATAATTTTCATTATATTATATTTCGTATAAATAAACAAGTTTTCAATTTCAATTTTCGCTATCAAAATAGAAAAACAACATTTAAGTCCAGCAAAGTTCTTCTTTTAAGCAAAAATTTAACAAAGCAATAAATCTTTATAATATTATTTTTATTATATATACATCTTAATGAATAATCTAAAAAGAACAGATTAATTGAAAAGTAGGTCATTCTCGTTAGTTTGTTTTAGTTTTAAGAAGACAATACTTAATCAAGTAAAATCCGTTGAATTCGGAAAAAATAACCGAATAAGTCTTGTTGAATTTAACTTCATTTTAAAGAGGTAATGCAAATTAAGCAATTTAGTTGATTTTAGAAAAAAATAGTGAAGTAAATGCTGATAATTTTTATAGAAGTTCAGTTTAATTTTCAAATTGCAATTCAGCTTAATATTAAAGAAGCAATGAGTAATTTAGTAAGTCTTTAAATTTAATAGTGTTGTTATAAATCAAGTAAGTCTTGTTGAATTTGGTTTAGTTTAAAAAAACGCAGTACACTATATATACCTAAAATTCATTTTTGAATAATTTAAAATGAATTTTAATTCTTATTAGGTAAGAATGAACTATAGAACCTGGAAATCTTAAAAACATTTTTATAAGAGTACCTAAAAATATATCTGCCAGTGTGAAGCATACAATAAGAACATTTTTATTTTTAAAGCAGTCAGTTT
Organism: Latrodectus geometricus; assembly: GCA_026290005.1. Classification (NCBI taxonomy): domain Eukaryota; kingdom Metazoa; phylum Arthropoda; class Arachnida; order Araneae; family Theridiidae; genus Latrodectus; species Latrodectus geometricus. Next base: position 20,962 of record JAPDSC010044445.1, read on the forward strand.
TAAAAGTATTTTTAAAAATTTGTTTTTAGATATAAATATTGTTTTTAGATATAAATTTTTATCTAATTAATATTGATTAGATAAATATTTATTTATCTATATATTATTGATATAAAAGTTGGTTTTCGATATAAATATTTTAAAAATTTATTTGGTTATTTATTGGTAGAAATCAAATTCTAAAGATAAATCAAATGATGTAGTTACACTTGATTTATCTTTTTGACTTATCTTTAGGAATAATACTTATTTATTGATGATTACTCAGCAAAGACGAAACTAGTCAAATTAGATATAAATTCACATTTATCATCTGTAACTTAAAGATATACATGGCTTGGGATAGAATGTACAGAATAAAAATTAAAATTAATTGATTTTTATCAAAAGTGTTTATGTTGCAAGAAGTTTTATTGAAAACCATATAGAAAAATTTGTACCGTTAGCAACTGTCAAAATCTATTTTTAATATTTTCTTACTATTTATATGCTAACATTTCGTTAATACATGTGCTTTTTGTGCATGAATTAAAGATAAGTCAAAAATGTATATAAAAAATGCAATCTTTCAAAACTTTTTCATGAAATGGTGAATATACTCTGAGTCACGTCGTATTCATTTCTCTCTTAGAAAGCAAGTTAAAATCTGAAAAATGAAATATATTCAGATAAGGGGGAGAAGTTATTTGAAAGATTCCCCTGAATTGGAAAAAAACTAAGCCCTTGCTTATATTATGAGAATAATGCAAGCATGTCGAGCCATTCATTCCAAATCTAAACTTCATTTCACACATCAGCTTGGTAACATTTGCTTGATACAAACCTAGACTCAACAACTATTATGTTCGTTCTTTGATACTGCCGGGCTGTAACAACATGTCGTTCTGTGAAAGATTTACTACCTTTTTTCCTTTAGAACTCCTTTGTTCCTTTTGCCTTTAAATAGTTGGAAGATAATTAGAATCGCTTCAATAGTAAGTAAAATGGTGGAAGCTAAGAATGGAGGTAACTTCTGCTAGTGGTTATTCGAACAGTCCATCAGGTTGGAATGTTCGACAACCTGCAGTCATATAATTCATCTTTAATTCGTTTTGCTAAGTAGGAAAAGTCAAACATCTTAAAGCTAATCTTATCAAAGATGCAGTTTTTCTACACTTACAATCAAGTCTAGTCAGTTAGAATAATTTTGATGTATTATTATAAAAATATCGCATATTTTTGAAAAGCGATGTAAATGAAATAACTTTTTTTTTAAAAAAAATTATTCTTTGTTGATTCCAAAAACAAAACTTTCATTAAAATATGTATACCAAGCCTATTAATTTGAAAATGTTTTTTAGATTATTTTTAAGTTAGATGCAATTTATGGAATATAAAATTGTATTCTTTATTACATAACATTAACTACAAAAAATGAAACAGCATTATGAAATATAATAGGAAAACTCTTCGGGGAAAATATTTATAAGAAAATTAGTAATACAAATATTAAAAATAACTCAGATTAATTTATCTTGCCTTAAATTAAAGAAAAATTACTTTTTTGGTTTATCGAAATGTCAGGAGATTAAATTCTGACAAAAGTTATTAAATAATGAATTTTTAATACTTTCATTGAATTGTTAATCCCTTAAGGATTTTACTTGTCATTAAATTCCTGTTTGAGAACTTATTTTTTAATTCAAGATAAATATTTCATCTAATCACGGAAAATTACGAAACATTATTACATTTTAATGAAATTTTATAGGGTTTCTTTAAATATATTTATATTTTTTGAGACAATTTTCTTATAAATTTAAGCTTTTACATGTTTTTAAAAATTAAAGCATAAAATTAATTAATTAGTGCAGAAAATTTTTTATCTTTAAGCATCCACCAAACTTAAAAATATTATGAGACTTATTGCTTTAACTAAGCTTTACAGTCTAATATTTAAATATTTTTATAATATGGTTACTCCCACACACATTTACTTTTACATTTCAAATTGATTATTTTGCAAAAATATGCTTTAAATACCATATTGAAATAAATGCAGAATGCTGCACAAGTGTTTTGCCTAAGTGGCGTAGTGGTAGCGTTTCCAATGGACAGGGCAGTTTCGAAGGTAAATTTGACGCAGAGTTTTATTTTTTCACTCAATCTATAAAACCGAATATCAAGAACGCTTGGGAACTACACATTGAGAATTTTGCATTAGGTTGAATTCTAATTGGCGAATATACTTCGCACCCCAGAGCCCTCTGTCAAGAAAGCAAATATTGCCAATGTAGGCTTGTACCAATGTAAAAGATCTTAAATAACAATTTTGAAAACTTTCACATTGTTATAAAATTAGAAATAATTATAAAATTTAAGCGTTTTTCAAAAATAAATGCTAGAACAATATTTTTAACGAGATTCTAATTTAATATTCAAAGAATAGAGAATCATAAAGGTCAGAAAAAGCATTTTGATATTATCATTTCTGAAGAATATGTGAAAATGCAATCAGGAATTCCCTTCGTTTCCAGCAAAAAATATGAAATTGTTTAAAATAATTTTATTCATATAAACAGCAAAACTATTACAATAATATCAATAAAATTGTTTTTGTTATTAAGGATATTTCTGAAACTAAATTAATTGCAATTACAACCAAAAAAATAAAAGGTTATTTCTACGAAAAAATACCATAATATTGATGATATAACTTGCATTCCTGGTGTTTAAAATTATTTTAAGATAATGAGATTAGAAAATATAGCAATTCTTGCACTCAAAATAAATTTCATAAATATCATTAAATATGGCCCTCATTAACAGTAACATTTTTCGAAGTGTGCATTTAATTTTTTCATGATAATTACAAAAACCTATCTCATTTTTATGTTCTCTTTCATTGACTTTAGCTCGATGAATAAATGTATAATATACTTTTTTCAGTTGCTATAAATTATAAATTGGGCATATGCGGTTAATCCTTGGGTTGGGCGAGGTTCCCAAAGACATTTATTCCTTCAGTGGGTCAATAAAACCAAGTACCATGTATGTTTGGGACCTAAACACTGTGAGCTTCGCGTTAGACTGACCACTTAACCAGAACATTTGAATCTCTCACCAGGACCCTCGGTCAATAGAAAGTGATGTGCTCGTTGTAGGCTGTCGTGCGTGCCAATGTGATTTTATAATTTATATATATATATATATATATATATATATATATATATATATATATATATATATATGTATGTATGTATGTATGTTTAAATTTTTGATAGGATAAGAATGTAAATAAAATTTTTACTCAAATAGTTTTATCTATACAAAATTATGTTATTAAGTATGATAGCATTCGTGTCAGAAATTGAGCATCTATGTGAGAGTTACGCAGAACGAAAGAAGAATATTTATATATTAAATTTTATTGAATAACATTAAAATTATGTAAATATATATTTCCTATTTTTTTAAGTTTTTAATGATATTGTCTAAGTGATGTTTTTTCTTTTAAATATTTGTATTCATTCATGCGTCAAATTCAGGTGTGTGTTAGTAGATATAGGTATATATGAATTGTCTATGAACACTGTAACAAAATAAAATTTGAAATTAATAATTACAAATGAAAATAATTAAAATATAATTTCATTTCTTAAAGAAAATCTCTTTTTCCTAATTATTTTCAAACTTTATCTACAACAGAAATTCATTACTTTAACAGCTTTTAAATTATATTACATGAGCAAAATTCAAGATAAAGCTATTTTATTTCTTGATTCACTGGATTACTGAAGACAGATAAACCTTATCGCAGCTTTTGCGCTCCTAAT
>JAPDSC010044455.1:0-12504 GCA_026290005.1 Latrodectus geometricus
TAAGATACCTAATTCGAAATATGCAAAATTGCAAATAAATGCAGAAGTAAAATAAATACATAAAAATTAAAAAATAAAGATAAAGAAAAAATATACAAAAGTCATATTGGTGCTTCAAGTTTCTTTAAGACCTTCAAGGATTGGTAGTTTATAACTATGCCTTACTTCACTGTTATAAGCAATGCTCTTCTTGCCAAATAGTGCTTAATAAAACTAATTGGAATACCATTATAAATTAGAAACTTCCTTTATTTATCTATTTAATTTTTGATGATGTTTAAATTATTACAAATTATATAGATTTTATTTAATTGATTAAAAATAATAGTTTTGTAAATTTTAATAGAAATATTAGAATTAAAAAAAATTATCTTGTTTACTTTAAAATGCAAAGCATTTTTTTGTCCAAAATACCAGTGTATATTTAAGTTCCATCTACTGTAATTAAAATATCTAATATTTAGTTTTAAGATAATAATTATTTGTTTTATTTAATTTTATCTCTTCTAGATAAATGTCTTTATGAACTTTATCAAATTACTGAACATTTTCAAATATAAGTTACGGAATTAAACTCACCGGAAGAAGTTTAATTTCCTTGTTGAAAAATAGGAGATGGCTTTTGGGGTATTCCTTTCTGCTTGGTTCAATGAGCATTCCTGATATTATTATTATAAGTGAACTACTATTTGTCAGAAGCAACATTCATAATAGCCTCTATAGTCGTTTCTGAAAGCAGAAAAATCTTGCATATTTGTCCAATTGAGTGCTTTTCGAGATTCATCCAAAGAAAGAAATCTGGGAAACCCCATAAACAATTGTCATTCCAACGTCTCATGCACAATAATGATTTTTTTTTTAAACTTTTACATTTTTCTTTCTTTCAATGAGAAAATTTATAAAGAATTGCTTGCAAAAATACTTTCAGAGATTAAATTTCGCGCACGCGTGCGAAATTAGAAAGTTTAATATATCATCTAATTAAACATGCTTTCCCGGGATTTAGAAAAAAAACTCTGCCGTTAGAGGATAGAAATAACGTAACTAAATTTGTCTCATTCAAACTTTTTCAAAGGAAAAATCAGATATATCATAAAATTCTCTTGTAATTATTAACTACCGAATATATAAAAAATAGTTTGTTAAAATTAATTTTGGATATAGAATCATTATATCAAAAAGTATACACTTTATAGCTTTAGTAATATGAGAAAAGAAACAATCAATATGTAATATCCGACACGAATGCAGAAATTTACTCTCTTTTTCTCTTATTAAACAGTTTTCATATTCCTTGAATTTTATAACATTATGAGTGAATGCTATTAAATGAATTATATATAAGTTGAGAGAGATTTATTTTAAAATTTATATTTTTGTGCACGGATGTTTTGATGATGATAAAATAATTTAAATAAATATCAATTAATTATTTATTATAAAATTAAACATTTAGTAAAATAGTTTTATTTTATTTAACGTAGATGTAGTATTGAATTGTAATAGAATACAAAAAGTTTGTTTTGAGACAATTTAAAACTTTTAAACATAAATAAAACTTTTCATGTAAAACTTATCAATTTTTTCCAAAAAATGCTACGAATAAATAAAAGGAAATACAATTTTAATTAAGTGTAGTTCTTTGTAAAATCGTTTTTTTTATTCTTTACTAAACAATTTTAACAGAATGTGTTTTCTTAACAATTTGCATTTTAAAAATACGTACCGTGAAAAGCTTTTTGACAAATTATAGCAATATAAATAACAAAGATACTATCTAACACTTAGAGTCAAATTTTATTCCAAACGAAAGCAAAACGCTTTACTTCCCTGTACTCAAACTGCAGATTGAATTTCCTTTAGAGTCTTCGCTTTTCCCTTCCGGTTCATTTTGTCATCAAGAGTTTTAAAGTTGAGTCTGAACAATTGTGTTACCTGCATGTCGCTTTAAGAAGCAATGCGTGCTTCCATCGGAGAACCTTGGAGACTATTATTGACTCGGTCGTTATGGCAAAATAGACACCCCTGAATTTTGTTTTGGGTTCTCAAATTTACATCTTAAAATAGTTCCTATGAATTATCTACATTTTAAACAAATTGCGTTTTAGAGATTTTCTTTTAAAGAAATTAATTTTGAAGTATCGCGATTCATTTGTATATTAAAAACATTGAGAAATAAGTAATTTTTTGTATTGAATTGTAGGTATTAAATTTATTATTTATAGATAGAGACAATTTTTAAAAAATTTTAGAATTATTTAATGTAATTCTATTAAGTGTAAAAACTGTTTACTTCAATATTAAATTTGTAAATTAAATATATGCTTGACTTGTACCATAAATTATATGAGATTCCATTAAATTTACACAATATAAACTTTATTTTCATGGAAAATTCTGAAAAAATAGAGTCATTAATATTAATCATATTACATACAAAAATAATATAAACATAAATAGCAACCTAAAAATTTATATTATAAGTAGTCATTAAATACAATCCTAGAATATCACAAAATAAACTTGATTTTAAAATTTATTTGCTTTAGTAAAAGTTACGCAGTATAATTTTGAAATTTATTAAAAATCATTTTGTTATCTGGATGGAAAATTCATCTAATGTGGAAATAAATCAAAATTTCACTACAAGGGTGTCGAAATCTTATTAACCTGGATAGATCAAAAGGTCATGTTATAGCGAGGTACTTTTCTCTTAAAAGACTCAATTTTCATCACTGAGCATCTGATGTAATTTATAATTAATAAAGATTTGTGATCTATTAATAGAATATATCTACAAGTCGTTTGATAGGAAAATATATCAATTATTAAAGAAAAATTATCAATTATTACAGATAAATTATTAATTTCTCAATATTGTCTTTTTATTAGTGTAAACTAATAAAAAGAGTCAAATTTGTAGATTTCTAATTTCAGAGAAAATTATTATGTACAATATGATATTATTCCCCTTCGAACTATTTTTTACGTCATATTAATATTGATGCCTTAAAATATCTTTAAACACCTCTAGCAGATGAATAGAACCATTGCTTATACAACATATTATGTTATTAAATTAAAAAAATATACCATGATTATATGTGTACTTCGAACGCTGAAGATCAAATCACTCTTTTGCTGCAATTTTAGTACATTAAATACATTTCTTAATTACATTGCAAAGTTTCTTAAAATTTTTATTTTAAAATAAAAGTGTTTTAGGTTATTTTTGAATCATCATGTATAATTGTTTCAAATAGTAATTCTTAGATTGGGCTCAAGACCTTCATCGATTCGCTTCTGGAAATGGAGCAGAAATCCTGATGTTGCGTTGGCATTTTTTTTTTTTTTTTTTTTTTTTTTTTTTTTGATTTACAATATAGATGTTGCTACCTGCACGGTCACTGATTATGCTGCCGTTAATAAAAATATTAGAAGGTGACCTTCAGGGATTTTATTTATAATTTAAAATGTTTGATATCATTATTTTATATTTTCATTGAACAAGAAACTTTGTATATCTTCATATTAAAAAATTATAATTTGAAACAAAATGTGATGCAAAAGATGTCTTTATCTCAAAATATTTCAATTTCGTCATTTTTAAGAAGATATTAAAAATAAATGCAAAAAGTAAAATAAAAACAACTTATTTAGAACAGATAATCATTGATATAATTGAGGAAAACGGTAGCTATTTATTCAAGTTTTTAAATATATTGTATGATAAATAATTTTTATTGTTATCAAAAACTACTGAATTTTAAGCGAAATGAAATAAGATAGGAGTAAACAAATTTAAGAATACAACGTAGGAAAAATTTCATTATAATAATTGATCAAATTTAATAGATAAATTCAAGGCAAATTTAATTTCAGATGCTGGTGGGGTTATGCTCTCAGTGCATATTATTGGATTTTGGAAGGACCAAGAATTTGTATTATAATAGTAAGTTTTATAATATTAATTTTTCTTTTTATTGAAAATGTGGAATATTTTCAATTTACTCTATTATATACGTATATATTTAAATTAACCTATTTTTAAGTAACTGCACATAATATACCATGAATATAATAGTACTTATAATAACATGATTGGAATTATGATTGTAATAGTCAGATGAAATAATAAATAAATAAAATATTATTTATTGATTTTAATAACATATGTACGTCATTTTTTCCAAATTACTCAGTTTCAGATAATTCTTTTAAGAAAGTATTAAATTAGTTATTAATTAAATTGATAGTGATTGCAATATATATTATTATTTTATACCATAGGCAGTAAAAAGTTTAATAGAAAGTGCAATAAAAGATATGCATGATTGAATAAAAAAAGATATTTATATTTTTAAAGTAAACTACAGAAAGCATTTCGAATATTTTTCTTGCAAATTATAGAAAAAATTTTCTTGTTAAGGAATTAGTTGTTACATATCATAAAAGGTGATGCTTATCGAGAGAACTAGAAAATTAGTTAAATAATCCATTATTTATAAGTAATTTATGTAAATATTTTTTCTTAAAATTATAAGGTTACTCATTATTCAATATAATTAGTTTGTTCTTTTATATAATATAAACTAATAAAATTATTATTTGTTATATTCTTTCTCAAAGGTTGTCAGAATGAATTCAACTAGGTAATTTTCAATAATTGATCTTCCACAATATTGATAACACACAAATTAACTTTAATCGTTTCTAGCCCCTGAAATTTTTTTATTATTGCCTCTCAAATTCACAATCATGATCTTTTAATACGCATATAAACATTTATGAATCATAAATTTGTAATAAAATTAAATTCCTTTTATGGTGCTCTCTACGATTGTTTTGACTTAATAACCAATCTGCATTATTTTACATAAATTTTACATTTCTTTAAAAATGTAATAAATAAATTTAATTTATGATAATTAAATAGTAAATTTATTTAATTATCCAAAACACAAACCACGGATTTTGAGAAAAATTGTAGTGAATTTGAAATTGTTCAAGTGGTTTGATTCTAAGGAAAACATACGAATTAAAATATTAATTCAAACCGAAATCTGCACATGATTTCTATTCTTTATTTTTTAATTATTATTTATTTTAATTATTATTTATTTTTTTAACTATTATTCTATTAATTTATATTTTATGATCTAGAAATCATTCACAGAAAATCGCAGATGTAGAAATAATTCATAAAAATGTTAATAATTAAAATTAAGTGGTAACTTTAAATCTCTTATAAGAAATTTTAAAAAGTAAATTTAGAGTAGTATGTTTTAATTCTTAAATGTAGTGAAATGTAGTGAATGGTATATGATATCTTAAGTGTCATTTTTTTTTAATTTACAGATAAACTTTATCATATTGTTGAATATCGTTCGTGTGGTGGTTATGAAGGTCCAAGTAAATACACCAAGCGAGTTTCAGCAAATCAGGTAAGGAATTTTTTTGGAATCATTTTCTTGGTTTATTTGAAGGCAACTAATTGTTTGATTGTAAAAATTTTTTTACACATAAATAAATACAAATTATATACACTTAAATATTGAAATTTTCGCTCAAACAAGAATCGGCTTGACTCGAGAGTACCTATATTTACTAAATTAAACTTAGAGTAAATAAAAAATTTCAATAATTATAGAATCTTTAAACATAAATTTTGATATTTTTGAAAATTCTTAAAAAAAAAAAAAAAAAATTCAAGTTATTTTTGGGTACATTTCTGTCAAATTTATTGTGTTTCTGAAAAATGTTTTAAGAAATCTGTAATTAAATCACTGTCAACATTTCATAAAGGTGTAGATTGTAAAAAATTATTAGAAAAATGATATCTGTATGAGAAAGTTTGTTTCGAAGAATTATTAATACGTGGTATGTAAGCGCTCAATGCACCAAAGAATAAAGATACAATGTTGTCATAAAATTATCGATAACCCGTCATAACCCTTCAATCTTTGCTATGATTTTCAAAAGAAAATTACAATATTTTATTAACTACATGGTTTTACTTGTAACATTCTATATTGTCTTTAGTGTCAAAAACGTAAAGAACTGACATAATTTAGGATAGGAATTTCAATTTTGAATCATGCAGCTTTTAGATTAGACTAAATGTTGCGATTGATTAAGGTTTTTGGACCATCTCCTAATGTAATTTCCGATTTTACATATTTCTTATTTTGGATAATTTTGCTTTTTACTGATTGAAGCATCTCATTTTTAACTTATGAAGTATTATTCAACTAAAAGCTATTACATCATGTAATGAATGTCACTGAAATTAAATAGCTGACTGCTCCTAAAACTAATTTTCATGGTTTTCCTAAAAAAAAATCTTAGAAGCATTCACATTGGACACAGAATTATTAGTGCAGTGTTCAAAGCAGTTATAGAAGCATCAAAAAATAAACTAAAGATGTAATTGTCCATGAAATGTAATTATCAATATTTATAGAAACTTAAAACATTATTGTTATTCTGTACAAAAATGTCTACCGATGCACTCATGGCAAGTGTTACAGATGAAACATTGGCAAACATTTAGAGAAAATAAAATGTGAACAAAAAAGTTTCCAATTGTATCTGAATATATTAACTGTAGAACTTACTGTAATATTTGTTACCAAAACTTAAAGTAAATGGCCAGCTTCTTATTTGCCGCACTTTTAAACAAAATTTTTTTTACAATCCATTCATTCAATTCTTGCGATATGGATATAAATATAACAAATGTCAAATAACTATGTGAATCTCTAATGTTACGCGAAAATACCATTTTAATAACAAGCAAATTTTAATCAGTATTACAAATATAATAACTACGATTTTAAATTTACTAAAATATGAATATTGTCTGCAGGCACTGCTATTTTTATAAGGTTAAATTTACCAAAAATCATTTCGAGAGAGCTAATTTTACTTACTGTCTAACAGTAAAGGGAAATGTCCTAATGTTGTTGATGTATAATGCCTGGCTTCTGGGATTCCCATCTTTCACCACTACAAGGGGCGGAATGATGAGCTTGTATAAGAGGACACCCGTTGGATGTGCCATCGTAACCTCAAAATAAGATCTTCATGATTTAGAAGCAGGGACCAAGCAGAAGGCCCCACCCTCAGAGGTATCATTTCATATGGATGTGATTGCTGTACGACATATTTAACGTTTCACAGCCGCCATTAGTGAACACGATAGATCTTCAATTAGGTCGGGATTCAAACTCACTACCTTCCGGTAACGAGAACAAACTTCCTAATGACCAAACCACCATGGCCTTGAATGTCTGAATTACTCACTTAGCAGAATTCAGCAATTTGCAAGATGTAAAGTCTTTAACATGACAGTTATGGTTTAACATTACATTATGATTTTTACATTCCTTACGTATTAGTTTTGAAAAGTATTTATCATAAATATTAAAAAAAAGAACTAATATCTTCTTCATAAATATTCTAAGCTGTATTCACATCTTGAAAGAAATGAACATTGGAAAATTCCCTAAGCACCAGTCGTGAAAGAAATGTGCAAAAAAACTGAAATGTTGTATTCATCACTTGCTATTTATTGGTACCTAATATTGACTACTTGGACGTGTGAATCACCAAAAGCATAGTGCTATATTATGAAAAATTAACACTTTTGAAATAAATATTTTTAGCAATAACTTAGCTTTTCAGTCATTATTTTCCCATTTCACAGAAACTGTAGTTTTGAATGCTGTATATTATAAATTTACAACTCCTAGCCCTTACTAAATATTCAAATTTTAATCATAATATCGTAAAAGGATCTACATATATTCCAAGGTTTAAGTAGGGTATATATATATATATATATATATATATATATATATATATATATCCTAACGCGAACGAGATATTTCACCAACCGTAGTTTTGCAATTACTTCAGTTGTATTATTAACATCTTATTAAAAAAAATAAAATCTTATTTTTGAACGAAAATTTTATTTTCAATTTTTCTATAATTAATAATGTATATTGTACGAATGATATATTGAATTGAATGATATTTATATAAATATTTGAAAATGTGAAACGTAAAATATAACTTACTTTTTTATGATTGGAGCCTTTTTTTATCTTCATTAAGAATAATCGGAATGTAAATGAAATCAAGAATAACTTGTGACTAATTAATGAATAAATCTGCTATATATTACTTCATTGTAACCAAAAGATATTTTCCTTTGTTTTCAATAAATATAACCACAATAGACAATCTTCCAATTGCTAAATTAGATAGCTTAACTTTATAAAGAAAAATATTTGAAGAGCTTGTATAAAAACAATTTAAGGATATTTTTTAATCCATAGGAAGACATTTATCTTCTTTTTTATATCTTCATCAGAGTTTGGATGCCTGAAAGCAGTTTTCGTTTTTTCAATGTACTTTATTTGTTTATTGTGTTTGATCATTCAACAGCAACTATTGTTTTTTCTTGTGCGAAAAAAAAGTTAAATTTCAACGAAGTACTGTTAAAAGTAACTTTAATATTAATTTTATAAAAATAAAATCAGTAAGTTTAATATTCCCTTGTTTACATAAAAGGAATAAAATAGAAAAAAGTGTTTCATAATTTTGAAGTTTTTTCAATATTATTTGAGCAATATCAGCAAGCATTAGCTAAAAACATTCTTGCAGATCAAATAATTAAAAAAATGTTTTAAAAACAGTACATTGATGCTAAATATTATTTCATGCTTTGGCGAAAATAATGTAATTTCATTTGCCGTAATGATTACATTTGGTCCAGTTTGAAAATAAATAGGTAATTAACAGATTGTATCAGTTGCAAACATCATATACTGTTTTAAAAAATGCATGTAATTTATTTAACATTGTATTCAGTTTAATTATATTTAATTATAATTCATGCTTCTAATGTATAGAATCTCTTTGATCAATTAAGTATTAAGCATATGAAATCTGTTATGAGTCTTCGATTTTATCATTGATAACTTATATCTTTTCAGAAAACATTATAGTCAAAATCGTGTGTGTGATGCTATGAATTGTGTCCTTATTTTATAAACAGATGGACCCTTTTGTGCATTGTGCTATTTGGTATAATAATAAACGTGTCAAACACGATATTTCTAAGAAGTCGAGAAGTGTAAAACAACATCATGCATAGAAAGTACTTTTTAACATTCTCATTGAGTAAGTATAAAAGAATGTATAAAATAAATACAGAAAAATATTTAAATAAAAGTATAGAGATGCTATGAAAATACCTCATAAAAATTTTACCAATCAATTTGCCAATTTAAAATAAAAATAGTTGAAAATGTTAGATTTTACAAAACCATATCGAATGCATCAAACGTTAATTTCATTTGAAAGAAAAGGGTGTAAATATTTTTGTTTTAAACAAAATTTACAGAGTTTAATCGAATTTTTGAAGATAACGAGAGAGAGAGAGAGAGAGGTGTGCTGCACTTATGAATTTTAGGAATATGATAGATTAAGCGATTTTATGAATATTGAGCAAACAATTAAAATACAAGGTAAACTAGATAATTTTTGTCGTTTTTGCATTGCTATTGAATGAAGTGAGAACAAGTATGCAGCTGAAACAACTGTCTGTCGAGAGTATCAATTGTTATAAAAATAGGTCCACAATGCTCATTCATCAAACGTTAGATTTATTAGGGAATTTTAAGAAAATGGCAAATGAAACAATCGCAAATTTAAAAAAGTTATGTCATTAAAGTGTTTGTTGTTGGAAAATACTGGCAAGCTGCAGTTAATAAAATTCACCAAAAACTTGTTGGATCAAATAATTTTAATTGGATTTACTGTAGTTATATGTTACACTGTAAGTGCAACACCCTAAAGGAAGGAAGCATGCAAATAACAGGAAATTTACAACATGGTATTAGCGGAGGGGAGATATACAAATGATTAGAATTTTAGCGCAGAGGAACATTACGCGTATCTCTGGCACCACTTTAAAGCACTATTTAAGGCTTGGAGATTTCGACGGTTTCAAGTTCGGCAATTTTCTTGTGGGATATTTTTATTATTTATTTATTATAAAAAAAGATTTTAAAGATTAAGAAAATTATTTTGATTAAGTATCCGAGTTCGACAGAGGAAGGATAGTGGCCTACTGAGATTGAGAATTATCATTCAGAGAAATCTGTAGACGTATTGGACGAAACCAAATATCTGTAATTCTTTTATGTGGTCCTTGGATGCAAGAGACCACCGTGTTTGATCACATCCCCCTGTGTGCACACTTCACGTGAGGACAAGCAAATTGTTCGCATGGCAATGGCGGATCACTCAGCCAAATCACAGCACATTCAGTTTGTGCCAATATCATCCAGTATCTGCATGTACCATTTGACGCTGTTTACAGCAGAGTGGACTGTCCGCAAGACGTCCATTGCTTCGTCCATACTTGATGCAGAACCACAGACTTCTTCACTGCCAATGATGCGATGAAAGAAGGATGAGGACAGTAGAATGGATAAAATTGTCTTTACTGATAAATTACGCTTCTGTCTGCAACACCACAACGGTCGCATTTAAGTCTGGAGAAATAGTGGAGAGAGTATGCTGAAAAGCTGCGTTATGCACCGCCACACAGGTCTTGCACCGGGTATTATGGTATTGGGTGGTATTGGATATCACTCTCGTACTCCTCTTAAACGCATTGTCGGTACTTTAAACAGCCAGTGCTACATCTCCGAGGTGTTTGTGCCAGTTATTCTTCCTTAACTTCAGTGCTTGCCAACAGCCATATTTCAATAGGATAATGCACGACTACATTTGGCACGCATTATCCAAGGGTTGTTCATCAATCGCCAGATTGAATTGTTTCTCTGGCAAGTTCGCTGTCCAGATCTTTCACCGATAGAAAACATGTAGTCCACGGTTGCTCAACGATTGACCCAAATTATATCCCCAGCTACTCATCAGATCAATTTTGGTAACGTGTAGAAGCTGCTTGGTCTGCTGTACTCCAAGCAGACATCCAAAGTTTCCTTGAATCAATGCCGAGGCTTGTGGCAACAGTAATCTCCAACAATGACTCTACTCTGGCTATTGATTTTTGCTGGAACCACACTTCACAGAAGTCTATAAATTTAATCATTTGATATTTGGTCAACATGTTATCGACGAAATAAATTGTGTTGTGATATTTATTGTCTTTCCTGTTGTTGCAATTTGGATGGCCAGCAGTGTATATTAAAAGAAATGATATCAAGATTTGTTCCTCATTCAAAATATACATTACATGAAAAAATAATTTTTTTTATGCTCATAGTTCTTCATAAATTTTACAAATTTAAGTTTTCCAGAAATTAGAGAAAATTTAAATTTTTTTATCGTTATATTTGATATAATTCTAATGTCTAATTTGAATTTTGGGTGTATGAGAGACATTTATTAAAGTTAAGGAACTTCTACTTTCACATAACGTCGAACGAAAGGCCAAATGGCTAGCACGCTAGCTATCAGTTAAAAAGATGGAGGCTCATATTCCGTCTTATGCTTGTTTGCATGTGTGCAACAAACTGGAATTCACTTTAAACTGTTAGTCTCAGTGTAATTGATCTTCGGGTCGAAAAGTAACCGTTAAACGACAAGCCAACGAAATGGATAATGTAACAAATGCGTGTTTTTCCAATCATTATAGGTCTTGAAATAACCGGAATCAAATTCCGTCCAAAAATAAAAAAGGAATTGTGAATGAAATAGAGTAAATTATCTTCCGATGATTATTATGCATAGTAGCAAATATTTTCACATTTTTGTACATTTTGCGAAATACAAGTGATTGCGTACAAACGAATGCCTATTGTATGCTTTCATTTCTCTCTGTATGTATATAAAAGTACTTCTTCATAGTCATTTTTACTGTACAATTTTTTGGAGTAGCTCAAACTCTTTTCTACGTTTTCGAAATGGAATCACTAACTACCGAAATTTTTTACTCAGGGCACATGAAGATTTTTGTTTTGTAGAGTATTGCATTTTTCTGTCTACTATTTTTATTTTAAATATATCTTGCCGACGTATTATTGTTAAGGGCAAAAAACTTTACTGGGTGTTATTTGAAAATACATTCAAATGATAGTTTAAAAACAAAGTTTTCAGATCAACCGTTCGTGAATCATTTTCTACTTCAGACGTGGAGGTTTGTTCAGGTTTAGAATCCACATCAGTACTTTCTCAATCAAATTAGTTTTATTTTACAAAATGTAATCGCAAAATAAACAGTGAAGCCAAATTAAATATATAGTTATTATACACATGGGATAATCTCAATGTTAGATATAAAAATTGTTTTATTTAGTCTACTCGGTTTGAGAAACCTGAGATAAAAAAGAAAATAAAACCAAACATACTAAACTTAAATGAAATTTATAGCTTCTAGAATAGAATCTGTCCGGTGTATGCCAGATTTCGGATTTTCACACCATTTATACGTATATATATATATATATATATATATATATA
>JAPDSC010044456.1:1588-14030 GCA_026290005.1 Latrodectus geometricus
TGTGTGTGTGTGTGTGTGTGTGTGTGTGTGTGTGTGTGTAATGTTGTTTATAAAGAAATTTCGGTGTTAAAGTGCTTTGCGAAGCATATTAGTAGAGATAATATTGAATAAAAGAATCCATCGAGCACTAGAAGCAGGAATCATTAGAAGTACCGGCAAAGAAATATTGTATGTATTTCCCATATGGATATAGTATCAAATATCCTGATAATCAGTATCGATTTCTACAAATATATTAATCAGATTTTATAATCGCTAAATAATATTAATTTTTTTAATTGAATATTCCTTTAATTCGTAGAAGAGCGAACTCATTATTGAGGGACCCATTATGCTGGTATCATGAAGATTTTTATTCGAATTATCCATATTAGTGTTGAAATAGTTAAAGATAGTTCCTTTCATTACCAACAGCGTTTTTGGTTGATAATTGGTTTAAAACAACAAAGAAATTTATCATCAATATGCTTAGAAAACTGATTATTATAATATATGTGGAATCTAATATGCAACAATAAAAAAATTAGAATGAGAGTATTAATACTCATAAAATTATAATTCAAATTCTTTGATGAAATTTTTAAAAAGATTATTTGAAATTACTCAAAAAATTTTTTCAGTTATGTTTGCTCTTTTATCAACTGTTAGGCAAACTTTCTCTTTATCTATGATAGTACGTGATAACGTTTGCATAGTCCTCGTATTGGCAAACCTACTAGAAAAAACAGTACGTAATGTAAATTTAATATTTTAAAAGAATTTACATAATTGGAGAATTATAAAATGAGAGTAAGGCTTTAAGAATCAGGCAGAAAAGTATTGTCTTAAAAAAATTATTTTTATTTCAGAGAATAATTTCAGTTATATAAAAAAATTATAGTCATAATCGCTTAATATTAACAATGAAAAAAATGATTAAAAACTACAAAATGAAGTGTATATTTCATTGTATAGTAGTTTGAAAATTTTGAAACTTTAAGGTAGGATTTACTCCTTTTAAGGTGGACGTTACAATTTACATAAAATAAATGAATGTTTAGGTGTACAAAGAGAAAAATTACAAGAGCTATAGAACTCAAATGTCAAAAATATCTCATGTAGTAAATCTATGAGTTCTACATAGAGTACTAAATCTATGATTTAGTAAATGAATACATATCTCATGTAGACACCCCAACTACCAGAAAAATAATTATTCAGTGTATGCAACATATGCCATAGCAAGAACTTGCTTATATTAACAACATCAGCTCAAAGTCAATTCTTTAGGAGCCTTATTAATATTCAGTAATCAACTATTGATATTGCTTATGTTCAGTAATATCTTGTTACCCGAAAAAATAACCTGATAATACTTTTGAGTTTTGAGCCGCATTAGATACAAATGCCATTTAGGCATTTGTCTATTAGGTAATATGGATATACAATTAATAAATAAATGAGTACAATTACCATACAAGTAAGACTTTGAAGAAAATAATGAGTAGACCTGCAAACATTAAATACACTACTGGCCATTAAAATTGCTACACCAGGAAGAAATAAAGATAACAAAATGATATTTATTGGACAAATATATTATACTAGAAATAACAAGTGATTAAGTTTTCTAAACATTTCGCTGGATAGATCTTGAGAAATCAGTACCCAGAACAACCACCTCTGGCAGTAATAACAGCAGTTATACGCCTGCGCATTGAGTCAAACAGAGATTGGATTGCACGTACATGTACAGATGCCCAAGCAGCTTCAATATGATGCCACACTTCACCAACTGTAGTGACTGGCGTTTGGTGACGAGCCAGTCACTCGGCAACCATTGACCAGACTTTTTCTATTGGTGAAAGATCTGGAGAACGTGCTGGCCAGGGAAACAGCCGAACATGTTCCGTATCAAGGAAGGTCCGTACAATACCGGCAACATGCGGTCGGGCATTATCCTGCTGAAACGTAGAGTTTCGCAGGGCTCGAATAAAGGGTAGAGCCACGGGTCGTAACACACCATAAATGTAACGTGCACTGCTCAAAGCACCGTCAATGCGAACAAGAGGTGACCGAGACGTGTATCCAATGGCACCCCATACCATCACGCCAGGTGATGGGCCAGTATGACGATAACGAATGCACGCTGCCAGTGCGCGTTCACCACGATGCCGCCAAACACGGATGCGACCATCATGATGCTGTACACAGAACCTGTATTCATCTGAAAAGATGACGTCTCGCCATTCGTGCGCCCAGGTTCGTCGTTGATCACACCATTGAAGGTGCTGTTGTCTATGACGCAGCGTTAAGGGAAGCCGCAGTCATGGTCTACGAGCTGAGAGTCCATGCTGCTGCAAACGTTGTCGAACTGTTCGAGCAGACACTTGTTGTCTTCCACGACCCCGTTTCTTGACTCACGGCTCTGACGTGGTTGCACGATCCATCACGAACATGCGGATAATATGCCTGTCTCTCCGGCTGCTAGTGATAAGTTGCCGTTGAGATCCCGCATGGCGTTCCGTATTACCGTCCTGAACCCATCGATTCCATATTCTGCTAACAGTCATTGGATCTCGACCGACGCGAACAGCAGTACTGCGATAAGATAAACCGCAATCCCGGTACGCTACAATTCGACCTTTATCAAAGTCAGAAACTTGCTGGTACGCATTTGTGCTTCTTACACGAGGCATCACAACAACTTTTCACCAGACAACAACGTTCAAATGCAATTTGTGTATGAGGAACCGGCTGAACAATTTCCTCATTTAAACACAATGTAGGTGTCGCTACTGGCGCCTGCTTTATCTGAATGCGCTGAAAAGCTAATCATTTGCATATCACAGCACCTTCTTCTTTTCATATAAATTTCACGTCTGTAGCATATCGCCTTCTTGGTGTAGCAATTTTAATGGCCAGTAGTGTATTACGCTGTTTTTCCGTTTGAGAGCAATACTATTTTTCTAATAGGATGAAGTACATTTAAATTTCAAATGTTAAGAAATATTATTAGTAGCTTCGATGTGTATTTTATGATGAATAGACTTTGCATATTTAGACAATTTGTGGTACATTTTTAAATTTGAATTAATGCCTTTTTTTACGTAAAAAATCCTTCTTACATGCATTAATTATTCTTACTAGGGTATTCACCATATAAGATTGAAAATTTTATCTGACAAATTTTCCTCTTTTTAAAACAGCCTAATTCGAAGCTTGTCTTGAGCTTGTTTTTTGTTAAATGCTTACCCTTATCATAGATATTATGAAGCATACAATAATGTACAGTACATTTTTAATAATTCTTAATGTGATTCAAATTTACAATTCATGCATAGCACATTTACCGCAGAGTGGAAAAGTGTATAAACTTAAAAATAGATCTTAAGTAAAATAATGGCTATGTGTCTCTGACCAATATCTTGATACAGACTTGTGCCATCTTCATCCTCATTGAGTCAATATTTACACATCTCTCATTACATGAAATACAGCTTATCTCTCGCTTGCATCGCCCCGTCTTTAATTCCAAACTTCAGTCACGGCCAAGTGCTTTAAACTCGTGAACCAGAAAAACAGTCTTTGATGCTTAATGCATATTGTGTTCTGTCCCCTCCCAGCCACTTTTCGCCCACCAATTAGATCCTCTTTAATCATTGCGGTAATAAGGAGTTGCATTCCCATTGCTGTGCAGACGGACACAAGACTGACAATGCTAAGCGGATCCGCATCTTTTTCATTTTTATTGTTTATTAAAAAAAAAAAATCCCGCGCATCCTGATGCGCGGGTGTGCTTTGTGCATAGGCACGAAACGCTTAATGAAGCTGAATTACTTGAATCATCGATTCATAAGATTAAAGCTGCTGATAAGGGAAAAATCAGACAGACATAAGACCTGAAACTGAAACGCTGGACGAAAATGCAGTGGCCTTCAACCACGTACGGCAATTAATAAGGTCATTAAGCCTTGTTTACAAAGTGAGCAAGCCTTGATTTGAAATCGGACGATTGGCAGTTTTTGATTTTGTTGGCTCCGTTATGCCTTTCTTCAAGACCTCTGGGTGTCATTATCGTATATTAAGCCTCTCTCGTTTAGAGAAAAAATTCCACTTTCATTCCTAATCGTTGAGGTGTGTGTAACTGCGCTCATGCAGTTATTTACAAGAGTTAGACGGCTTTTCTTATGCACAATAAAGTTGCTTCCATCGGAATCCATTACCATATATTTCTCTTTTTAGTTTGTCAGACATTGTTTTCGCAAATACTACCAGGTTCTATCACAGAAATTGATTAGCACAATGAAAAGAATTTTTCAAAAATCCTAAAGTGTTATCAAGTATCTACTAGAATAATATTATTATTTATTTGAATTTCCTTAAAATAAAAATAACAGAAATAAATACCTATTTTCATCAATGAGCGTTTTCATGGAATATCCATTTGGGCCTTTGATCCACTAGGAAATAAATTAAGAAAAATATCTATTTCTTAATATTTTTATTGTTTTTTGTGTTTTTACACTTGCAAACACATTTAACAAGAAATATCTTAATACCACCACACATGTGAAGGGCCATTAAAAATATTATGTACAAAAAAACTCAAAGAAATCCTTTTCTTAATGAAACAGTAAATTAAATGCACTTTTTGCCTATAAAACTTATTATGCTTGATTGTATGATTGCAATTCATATAGTAAAATTTTGTTTTTGGCGTAGGGAAATATTTTATATAAATTTTACAACGTAGGCAACAATTTATAGTAGATATTTAAAAAAAACAAGTTATAATATTTTTTTAATAATTGTATAAGTATTTTGCATAAAACTGCTTTCCTACTTAACGAATGCACAATTATTGTTTACATAACTAATTAATAATAATAATACTCGATATATTAATTAAACCAAGATAGTGTGCTTTATTTAATTCTAAATATATTATTAAAATTTATTGCCAATGTTAATGGCTAATTCTACAGTTTCAAAATTAGATTAGTTGTCATAAAAAGTCATTATTTACGATATTGTTTATTTCATTTTGCTTATTTTAAACAATTTGATTTATTAGCAGTAAATTGAGAATATATTGGTTTAGTTGTATTGTGTGTGTTTATAAAATTACTAATGACATTTTCTTCAAATGAATAACAGTTAGAATTACTTGCAAAAAATATTACTTTAAAAAGTCATTCTGCTTTTTCCTTAAATTTTTAGCAAATATTATTTTAGCATTTTCAATTCTAACTAGCAATATTTGTTTTTCATATAATTTGAAAGTTAAAAAATCCTAAGGAAAGAATATAAATATTAATATAAATTCAAGTGAAATTCAATAATGTTTTCTGTGAAGAAAAACATTTAATACCGTGCAATGTGTTTCTAATTTTTAAATATTCTTCAACCAAGTAATGAATATATTTTTCGAGAGGAATATTATCTAACATCAATTCATAATTCTAACTAATTATGTATTATGTACATGCAATTTTTATTCCTTTCTAATTACAATAAACAAATACTTTATAAAAATAAAAATATTGGAACTAATACTATGTAAATCTAACCATTAAAATATTATACTAATTTAATATTTTCCTCTATCCCTATTTAAAACTTTAAAGAAAATGTAATTATGTCAGAATCACACATTTCACTATTAATAGTGAAGCAGGCAAAAAATTTCAATATAAAAAGGGAGTTCAGAGGAAAATATTATTAGGATCCTGATTGATAAGACAAAGCAGTTGGCAAAAATTAAGTAAAATAGCTTTTTTTTTTTTTTTTTTTTATACGCATGTTTATCATTTTCTTACAACACATATAAAACAAAAAACAAAAGTTAGAAATTTGGTGTTAGTTCTAATGACTTTATATTTGTTTATTTTTCCATACAAATCTTAATTAATAACAACTATCAATTATAATAATCTTATAATGTTATTAAATTCATGAACTTTTAACTTCTCTATTTACTAAATTAAAATTTACACACTTTTAATTACCCATTTTCCCTCTTCGTTTATGATATCGAATATAATTATACCAATCATTTTAAATGGCTCTTAACCACTGACTTATAGTTAACTGGTTATAAAAACAACTGTCGTAGACATAATTAACAGCTTATATCCGGTAAAAATGTCAAATACGAGATTACTTTAATATGCATCGTAAGTTTGAAAAGAAAACAAAATCCCTAACTTTCATACCTTAATAACTTTGAAATCCATGATCGAATTTAAAATTTCCCCACCTATCTTAAGTATGAAAAGTGATTAAAAAAAAGACGAAGAAAGTTCACTAATTTCACTCTATTCCTTACATACAGAGTGAGAACGCGAAAGCATTTTAAGAATATAAATAAAACGTAGGAGCAATTTATTCCTCTGGACGGGATTTTAAACAATATTCCTTTACAAGCTTTTCCTTCGATAACTTAATCGTAAAATGCTTGTGCTGGAAGCCCATTAAAAGTTGCGTCACATAACATTTATTGACCTATAATCATTTGGATAACTGGGCGAGAGGAGACACAGTTTGCGAAAAAGAATTTTATAGCCTCGCTCCAAGACCCGTGGTTTTAACCGGATAAGCTATATATTCTCCGCTTCTAAGGAATAGAAGGTGGATGGTGGTAAAAAAATGTATTAATAATAGTGGCACGGCACTGATTTAATAACCTTCCTCCAAAAATAATATGCGACATCCCATGCGTGATTTTGTTTAAAAATTTTCAAAGCTGTTTTACTCCCTTCCTTCTCTCTCTCTCTCACTGCTGGAAGCGGGGCTAAAAATTAAAAGATAGGTAATATCCGGAATCATGAGGGAGGTTGGTGTCGGAAGGGTAGTCCGTAACACCCATTTCCGGAATCATCAAAACCCAAACGAATTCAGAAAAAATAAAAAAGATGCGCTTCCATATAAATTTAACGATGGTGTCTTTTACTTGCTGTTCTGGCAGTTACTCTGTTTCGAGTTAGGAATATAAAAATTTTTCTGCCCTTTTGAAAGGGGGTGTATCGTTAACACCAACCTCTCTCTCTTCAGACAAAAGAGGAAAGTATCTTAAGCGATTGTTTGTGGCAAACTACTAATTTATATAAGTATATATAATGATATTTCTTTTTTCTCCTCTTCTTCACACCAAATACATTAGTTTTGATGGATTTTCCCCAGAACATCAAATACTAGGAAAGCTATAGCTTTCTTCAAAGTAATTAATGATATGTACTTATAGAATTTTCTTCTGGCCAATGTCAAGATCGGAGAATACAGAGAATTCGTTCTAATTTTAAAGTATGTATAAGATATTAAAACGCCCCAATAATGTCCAAGTAATTAAGTCATCCAGATTTCAGACATATTAAAACATATTTCAAACTGTAAGGAATTTAATACATTAAAAAAGATAATCTTCTTTAATACTTATGGTAAAAGATTTAGAGAAAAACCTTCTCTCATATGTATAGACGAATAAAAGAGAAATCTAAAGATTCGGATAAACAGGAATTGACAAGTACTGACAAGAGACAAACATGGCTGTTTAAGGAGTGTTAAGGAGCCAGATAGGACTTGCAGCTAATTGTAGTACTAATAAGAATGTATACATAATTCAAAATTCAGTACATGTATGATAAGTTAAAAAATTCTATTTTCTATAAAAAAAATACATAGAATACAATAGGTGTATAATATTTTTAATTTAAGTTATATTATTCTACACTGTAGACCTAGCTCCTCATGGCGCACTTCGGGCGACAATTCTAAACAGACTGTTCTAAACAAACTGTAAATCATGTCTACGACTTTGGCGTTGTTGAAGGTTGAAATGAAATCAAGGGATTTTTTTTTTTGGATAAGCAGGAAATCCAGAAATAATGATAAATTGTGGTTTATGAACTACAGTTTATACCTGTACATCTTAGGGCTGAGTCAGTGGCTATGCTGACTCTAAGCTGGCCATGATTGCCAGAGTAAACATCTGAACAGGTTGAAAATTATCCAGAGTGTCAATTGTACCTTATGCAGTTCACACCGAGAAATTTACATTTGATATTTGCAGACATGTATTGCTCACTGGTCCATGCTTCTGCAAGTGATATTGGTAAGCAAGAAAGTGTTTGCGCAGCTGATTCACTACTTTGTTCTTTGCATTTTTGTTTGTGTTTTTTATTTTATTCTATATTTTTGTCTTTTTTCTTAAAACCAGACGTTGGAAATGAACTTAAGTTACACTGTTTCAAATACATTACATGATATACGTGATATGAAACTGGAATCACGTGATTGTATTTTGATTCTATCTCAGAATTTTCTTTCACACTAAAAACAAGCCATTTAACTTGACATTGGTATACGTGATTTCAGTTCTGATTTTTGGAAATTTTTAGTAATTGCTTTACTTGATATCACTGGAATAGATTGATAAATATTAATTTAATTCTTTTAAAAATAATATACTAACAAAATTTTGTGAGAAGATTTGATGACTAATGAGCCTCTAGTTTCTTATATTTAATTTAGCAAAATCCTCATCCAAGCTGTCTCTCCATGTTTTATTAGGTTTTCACAGAGTTCTTAATCTTTAACAGGAAGAAATGTACTAAGGACTTACGATGTGCTTCCTCATCAATCATTCTCTGAGGGTAATATGCCCATCTCATTCTAATTAATCTTACTAAAACCTTGATTAACAAATATACATTGCTGGACACCGTAAATGATACACCCTGAAGGAAGCATGCAAATAACGTGAAATTTAAAACAAGCATTAATAGAAGTGAGATATGTAATTGGTTAGAATTTCGGCGCAGACGCACATCACGCGTGCCTGTCTCGCCACTTCAAAATGCTACTTAAGGCTTGGAAATTTCGGCGATTTCAAGTACGATAATTGTGTTTTTCTTGTGATTTTTTACAAAAAAGAAAAAAAAAACATTAAAACTATGCCTTGTCAAAAACAGCGATCATTTTTTAATCAAGTATCCGAATTTGACAGTAGCATACTAAGATTGAGGATTATCTTTCAGGGAAATTGGTAAACGTGTTTGACAAAACCAAACAACTATAATGCAGCTATGTGATCATGGGATGCAGAGGCTACGACGGAAAAACTGTTCGATGCCATCCACCTCAGTGCACTACTTCACGTGATGACAAGCAAACTGCGCGCATGGATCACTCAGCCACATCACGAACCACACCACAGCCCATTCAGCCTTTAACGCGTCATCCAGCGTATGCACATATCATTCGACTCCTTTTACAGCAGGATGGTCTATCAGCAAGACATCCATTAATTTGTCTACCCTTGAAACAGAACCTCAGACGTCACCGCCACCAATAGTGTGATGAAAGAATGGCGTGGACAGCAGAATCAAACGAAATTGTCTTTACTGATGAATAACGCTTCTTTTTGCAACACACGATGGTCGCATTCAAGTCTGGACGATATTGGATATCACTCTCGCACTCCTTTAGTACGCATTGCTGGTACTTTAAAAAATTAGCTCTACATCTCCGACGTGTTGGAGGCAGTTGACTTTGCTTACCTTGAGGGCTTGCCCACAGCCATATTTCAACAGGATAATGCGCAGCCCTTTGTGGTACACACTGTCCAAGGGTTCTTCATCAATTGCCAGGGCTAGCTTATCGAATCTTTCTGCAAAAAAACATGTGGTCCATGGTTGCTCAACGATTGACAGAGATTATATCCCCAGGTGCCACACGAGATCAACTTTGGCAGCGTGTGGAAGCTGCTTTGCCTGTACCCCAAGAACACATCCAAAGTCTCTTTGGACCAATGTCTTTGGGCCAATGTGGCAGAGGTGACCTCCAACAATACCTGCTAGTATGGCTACTGATTTTGCCAGGGACACAGGATAGACTTCATAGTAGTCTATAAATTTAATCATTTGATACTTGGTCAACATGTGTCGACAAAATAAATTTTGTTATAATATCTGTTGTCTTTCTTGGTGTTGCAATTTGAGTGGCCAGTAATGTTTATATCAATATAAACATAAAACATCTGAAGTAATAGTAGTAATATGCTCAGCTTCTATACTTCTTTAAGCCCAACAAGTAAAAAAAAACATGCTAATAAAATATGTAAATGTGATTTTCATTTGTATGATGTTTTACATGAAGATTTGTCCAACTTTCTCAAATAACTTCAGTCTATTCTGAATATCTTAAGACTTTGCTAAGATCTGAGCTTATAAATTGATCTGTCTGCTAAAATTGATTTATAAGGATAAATTTTTCATCTGAATGCCATTATATGAATTAATGTAAAAACATTTTAAATCATAAACGTAATCAGATATCTAGTCTATCAACTTTTCATTCAGTCAACTTTTAATAATAATTTTGGTTTAATGACACTTTTATTTTTATTATTTTTTTTTCAGCTTTAGTACAGGAAAACTTCTCTAACTTTCTTCCTTCGATTTAAACTCTTATTTTTTTTCATTAATATTAGTTACAAAATCATGTTTCGCCATAATCATTACTCAGTGAAATAACCTTTTAATGTTTATAAAAATGTGTTTTGAAGTAAGAAGTGAATTGAGTTGAAAATTGGTGAACAATTATAAACTCTGAATTTACTATTTACAATTTAAAACAGAAAAACTTAATGAGAAAAGATGTGCGACAATTTATTTAAAAAATACATAAAATCAAGTAACCAGATTTTTATTAATATCTTCAAAATTGTTTCATTTGTCGGGTTAAGAACAAGATTTCTGAGCTGAAAGTTAGAGCTCCATTCAGCTGCGCAAATATTAAGCCGCTGTTAACAGCCTGAGCTCAAATCCATTGACATTCACATGGATTTTATGTTTCAGAGTACCAATATCTGAATTGTATTCCTTTGTTTCAGAAATAAACATGTACTCTGCACGCATTTAAGTTGTATTTCAAGTTCAGGAAAGTGATTGATTAATTCTATTGATATTTTATCACTTCGTGTTTATCGATTTCTAAGACTATATTTTAAATATCATCACAATAAAAAATACATTTAGAAGAATCAGTGAACGGTCTATAATATCATATGAACATTTTTATATGGTATATTAAATATTTTTAGATTATTGGAAAAAATACCTTCATATTCATCAAATAAAAATAGTGCACTGCAATTCAAAATAGTGTGGAATTTTTTATCAATTATCTACAAATAATTATTGAAACTCTGTAGAATTCGTTAAAAAAAAAACTAATAATCAATACTATTTTCTTACTGAAAATATTAATTACTTAACACACGTAATAAAAAATATACATAAATTATTGTTGCAACCTGATGAATTAATAGATAATAAATCTATAAAATTACTAGTTTATAATAGCAAAAAGTTTATAAATCTATTTAGAAATCTCTGTTACACATTTGTATCATTTCTTTACTATCATTAATTTTAATCATATTTTAGCATTTACAAAAATCGTTTGCAAGTGTTTCCTGTAATTGTAAATTTATTCCAAAATAAAAAGTTATCAGACAACAATTTTTATTGATGGCAACAGCTTTTAATATTCGACTTCATTGTTCTACACCTCAGAAGAGTATTTTTCATCGGAATAATATTGAATATTGAAAAACTGTATAGAATCCATGTGCTCAAAGTCAAACAAAATCATGGGGTAAATAATTCTTTATTGTCTTCCCTACTTTTTTTCAGAATAAAAAATTCATTTCAACCATTATTTAATTTGTATTATGTTTATTTTTATTATTGTTTATATATAAACTACATGCCATTTACATTCAAGTAATTTTCTTACTTCATATATATAATAAGTACAAACTATTTTAAAAGTTTGTAATAAAAAAACTTTTAATTCTACCATTTAATTAAAAGAAATTTTAGCTGATAACTACTTATTATGTAAGTTAAAATTTTATTTTAAAAGAAATATTTTTCATCATAAATATATTTTCAATCCTCAAAAAGTACTGGAACAACTGATGCTAGAACATAGAATAAGCAAATATACTGGAATAATATACCCTAGTTATATGAATTTTGCTTCTAATATTTGTGAGATGATTCAAGATTAATTATAATGCATCCCATTAAAATAATATCCTATGTTTATATTTTGCTATTTATTTAAAGACTTCAATTTCATTATATTGACTGTTGTGAAAACAACAGTGCAAAATAGTCATTTAGAATATAGTTAATAAGTTTACAGTTATTAATTTATAAATAAAGGTTGATTCGGAAACAATAACTGACTTTGAAGCAATTTTTGTAACAATATATTTACATTTAACGATCGTTTCATTATAGTTTAAATACTTTCTTTACAAATCAATAATAAAATATTTTGATGGTAAGTATGATGCAAAACGGTGTTTGCATATCCTCTATTTAAATTTGTTATTAGTTCCTTGGGAAAAAAAGTAACCGCAGAGCGTTTAACAGACAAAACTGAAAAA
>JAPDSC010044456.1:14040-38476 GCA_026290005.1 Latrodectus geometricus
CCATATCATTGAAGACCACTGAGTCAAGATATTCAAGACCGACTCAGAATATATAACATTGGATCACAAATAACTTTTCAATGGATCAGAGCTCATATAAGGTATGCTTTGAATGAGCTGATAGACTAGAGTAAAAAACTCAAAGGCAATTTGAGACGTTCTCAAAGTTAAATGAAAACAGCCAAAACCTCCTTTGAACTCAAATTTACGTAATGCTTTACGAATGGCTTTTCAATAAGGATGGAATGAGGTAGGTAGAAGATTCAATGTCAAACATTCTGTTTTACTCGACTTCCTATTTAAAGACCATAAAGAAGCATTATTCCTTTCTGGACGTACTCCAACACCGGAATACAACCATAAAAGAAGCCTAACTTTTACCAACGCATGTATATTCAATCAGTTTGAATCCATTGTGTTATACATATTATAATGTGATCTCACAAAACAACTCTAAAAGTCTCAGAAGAAATAGTACCATTCCTTTACTATGCTAGAAAAATATCATCTATTTTCTGAAAGTAAAGAACATAATCATCTTTATTTACGATAAAGAATCAGAATTTTGTGAGAATAAACCAATGATCTCATCATAACATCAATTTGTTAAATTATAAAAATTATTGTAAGGAATGTTTTCAATTTTTTTAAACAAGAGTATTTTTGATCGTATTATATTTAATGGATGTTTCGTGTTTCTAATTTCCTTAATATTGATATCAACAGTTGCACAGATTCAGTAGCTGAAAATTTTAATTGATTCATAACAATGCAATCTGCAATAATGTAAACATTTGAATACTGTTTATCATCACTAACATATACTAATATTAATGTATGATTTTGTATCCTATATCATAAATATTGAAAACTTAATAAGCTATGTATAAGCAATACAGTTTTTTAGCATATTGAAAAGTGGGGAATTATTAAATAATTTTTAAATAGCGCAATTTTCCCATTATTTTTAGTGCAAATAAAATGTTGAAATATCTGTAAATACTTCGTTATTGTATATTTAACTTCTTTAAATTTTTAACAACAACCGGTACAAAACATTATAGAAAAGTAAGTAATATTGCTATTCTATCCGTCAAAATCAATGGCGATTCTATAACAATCGGGTGTATTAGATTGGAAGCAATACCTATTGACCTGTAAAGTGTTTACCAGATTATTCCTCTTGTATGTCTATCTCTATGCAAATATATATCTGTCGAAATGAGTTCTTGGGAGCTTGAGGCTTTCCCTTCCTTAGGTCACGTGAATACGTCCAACTCTCTTGGTAAGCAATTTAAGCAACGGTTATAAAAATGCCTAATGTCGTTAGTCTGCCCACACATGGTATCAAAACCATTCGGAAGATGCAATCTCGTAGCTTTTACATCATTCTGACTTTCACGTTGAAACTCAGATAATTCTCATTGCAAATCATTATTACATTGAATATCCCGTAACATTTATAATAAAGCAAATTATATAAAAAATTGATATTATTGATTTTATGATTTACTAGAGATGTTATAGCATCTCTATTTCTGTTATCATTAGTAACATGTCTAGCAAATCCAGTTATAACTAAATTTGCTAGACATGTTAGTTGCATATCGTCATTCTATGACTCTTTTAGCACTTCAGTATAAACCTAAATACTTAAATGCGTAATACATGAATATTGGTAAATCTAATTAGTGTAATTTATATACATACAATGAAATTTTTAAGCTATATTTCACTTAAGTCGGAAAATAACAAAGAGTATTGCAAATTTCTTTCAATGAGTGTATATCACGTTGTTCCACGAATGAGTACCTTTTTCTAATCATCAAACACGTGGGATCGATCGTTGCTGGAAAATATATTATCTCCAGTGCACACACGACTTTGGTAGTAAACCACAAATTTTGTGAAGGTCTTTATCGACTAATATCCTCGGGGAGAGTTCAAGAGGTTTTCATCGGCACAGGTTTTATTATCTTCACTGTGGAGTGCAGAAAAGGGCATAAACCTTATTAGGTGGTCAAAGATAAAACGACATTTCTCCTTCATTATATTTTAGTTTTTGTCCCCAGCGCTTTTATTACAGTCGTATACCGAAGGATATAAATAAGACCCAGACAAGATTTACGTTGTTAGGGAATTGAGAGAATATTTCAATCGCAGCACTTCCCTCGTGTTCAACAACTTATCGGACCGCTTTCATTGATAAGTCCTTGAAGAGATCATTGAAAAACTGCTTTTCTTGTTGTATTACTTTTAAAATATTACTGTTTGAAAAAAAATATATTTGTTTTCAGATTATTGGGACTTTAATTGTTAAGACTTAGATATCTCAATTTGATCTTTAATTATCTTGACTTTTGTGTCTATTGGTTAAAAGATAATTTAATATTTAAAAATCTTACCATTTATAAAAATTAAGGAACCGCTGATTATAAGATTGTGATTCACAAATAATTTCCCATAAATATTAAATTTATTAATATCCAATGACTCAATTTTAATTAAATGCCAGGTATTCAAAATGTGTGGAAAAAAAAAAGAAAAAAAATCATTGAAGAAAATATACTAATTGTTCATAAAAAGGGAAAGAAAAACTGCAAAAAATTAGAAAGAGAGAGAGAAAGCAGGAATCGTACTAATGATATTACTTAAAAAGACAAAATAAGTTATAAATATTATACTTAATCATGTGTTTTGAATATTGAATGATGTTTTTAAAACTTTAATTGTAAAATACACTTTTTTATTTTGATAAG
This sequence comes from Latrodectus geometricus, assembly GCA_026290005.1. Taxonomy (NCBI): domain Eukaryota; kingdom Metazoa; phylum Arthropoda; class Arachnida; order Araneae; family Theridiidae; genus Latrodectus; species Latrodectus geometricus. The sequence continues at coordinate 16,800 of JAPDSC010044456.1, forward strand.
AATGAAATAAAACATTCCGTGTTTATTATTGGAGTAAAAATGCTTAAAGATAATTTACAAATTCATAGCAAAACAAAAATTTTATAAATATTATAACATTAAAACACATTTTACTTTTAGCATGTTAAAAAAATAAATTTTTAAATAAATCTAATATATTATAAGATTATCTCTAAAAATATATTAATTTCATAAGAAACTGTAAAAACTTTAATATTTTCAGTTATAAGTTTTAATGAAATGAGTTAACTGTTATTATTATTTTTCTTGCTCTGTTTTTTTAACTAATTTTAATTATCTTGCAATTTTAATACATAAATTTTAATATATAAATTTTAATTAAAAATACCTCAAATACCGAAATGGGAATTTTAAATTTATATTTTAATCAAAACTACTTTTGAAAAAAAAATTTTTAATATAAGAATTTAAAAGAAGAAATTTAAGCATTTTATGATTTGAAAATTTGAAAATATTTTATACAGCAGATTTCTTTTCTCTAATTTCCCAAGACATCAGTTCAGAGTTCTTTGTATAAATGCTTACTAAACTATCTACTATGTTTAATATCCATTAAAATTAGGGAAATATAATGTTTCTTATGATAAAACTATTTATATAAAACTTCGGGAAAAACTGAGGACAAATATTGTTTCAAATAGTGCATTTTAAGACTTAAATACGAAGCATTTAAATAAATTTTTTCAAAATTTACTTAAAATGAACATAAATATTTGTTTATATATTTATGATTATGTTTGCTAATATTTCAAATTGAAAGCAACAGAATTAAAAAATTATTTTTAAATCCAAAGTTTTCTTAAGAAAATAAAACAAAAATATATAATGATATTTTATGTACATTTTTCGAGCCCAAATTATTGCATATTTGTATTGAAATAATTCCATATCATTATAACTTTTCAATTTCCACTTTTTCAATATTAATTGCCTTCTTTTATTATTTTTGAGAAATTAAACACAAAAAAGCAGAAACTCGTAAATTAGTTTTATTAATAAGTATTTATATATATATATATAAAAGGAAAAATTGTTTGATTAAAAAATCTGCTTAATATTTTCTTAAACTCAGTAAATAAAGCTTTTCTGTTAATTTATATTAAAAAATATATTCACATTTAGTTCTTTAATTTTGCTTTCAAGTACTAAAAAATTGTTATAAAAATTATATTGTAAAATTTATAAAATAAATTTACATCTTTAATTTAAATTTTTGTCCGAATTTATTATATTTTTACTATACATAAAAATAGTCTCCGGGAAACAGTTTTTAAGGAGGTAAAGAAGAAAAATGTTAGGGATCTGAAATTATAGAGCAACTGCAATAATCCAACAATGAGCAATAACAATATTAAATGAGATAATAATTGATGAATTTGATCATCAAGGTAAAGACAAATAATAATATTTTTATGAGCTGATAATTTCCAATCAAAATTCACATCAACAATAGAGTTGAATTTAGTTATAATTGTTGGTAAACAATAGAGTTAAACTTAATAATAATTTGGTTACTGATAAAACATTTGTATACGTATATTCAAAATTTTAATCAATATTAGTATTATCAGCATTTTTCAAATTTCTAGTTTATGATCCTTTTCAGGATGTTGTTCTTCTCAATCAATGTTTTAATTACATTCGTTAATTTAATTTCTTTTTAATAATTTTCACTTAAAATATTTTTTTTTTGTTTTTTTTCCTTCCTATCATATGTTGTTCTTTTTTTAATTTATAAAAATTAATTTTTATTAAAGCTATTTTCTGTTCATTGTAATTAAATCGCACAAGAATTTAATTTCTGTGAGAATTTTAAATTATTACGTTTCAAGGCATAGTATCAATTAATAACAGGATAGTTTATGAAACTATATAAGTAAAATATTTCTCGGAACCTATAAATTTCCTAAATATTTACAGCAGAGATTTTTAAAAGGTCATAATATAGATTTGTCCTATATTTCTGGTGATAAATACCTATCAATAAAATTTGAAAGCAGAGATATGAGAGTAAAAAATGTAATTAATAATAAATTCGTATTTTTATCTGCTTTTTTAATTTAAATAATTATTACATTGTAAATTAACTTTCTTGGTACCAAAAATAATAATGTGCAATGACTTTATTGTTCTTTTATTGAATCTGAAAGTTCTATTATAAATTTGATTAATATTTGTTAATTAGACAAAATTTCTACTTTTGAAGAATTGTGATGTTTATTATTATTTTAAAGAAATAGTTTAGAAATATTTAAAACATGTGAAAATAGCTCTTTATTTTCATATAATAATTCTTTATTTTCACACGTATTAAATTATTTACACTAAATTACTAAATTATAATATAATATTAAATATATCAATAATATATAATATAATAAAATAATATAAAAATATAAATACACTAAATTATAATTACAGTAATTTTCTTGAAAAAAATTTATTTTTGAAAATTTTATTTGTATTTGAATTAAATTAGAAATTAAAACTTAATACTTCAAATTGGCAACTAATTAAAAATGTTAGTAACTTAAATTATAATTTGGTAAGCTTGTTAATAGAATGATCTTTATGAAAAAAGTTATTAAATTGATTTTTAATCGGTGTTTCTAATATTAAATGTGTCACTCAATCTAAACATTTATAAATTAATTTTTTTAAAAAAAATAGTGTTTAAATTTTGATTATGTTAATTTAGGAGGATTTGAATAAAAAATTATGATTTTAAATTGAATCTTTTTGCTTAGTGATATTAAAATTAGAATTAATTTTCATAAGAAGTTTTTTTTATGGAACATCATCGAGGCATAGACTATTCAAAACGAATCGAAAAAATACACTTCTGATCAAAAACAACTATTATATTTTTCTCATTAGTTCGAAAGTAAATTAAAATAAGAAAATTTTCACTTATAAATTTATTAACCAATTAAAAAAAATTGAATAATGATTTTTGACTATTAAATCGAAACTTGAAAAAACGTTTATGTTAGTCACGAAGAGAATAAAAAAAATATCAAATACAGTGACGCTTTTTAATGCTTCTTAATTATCATTTTTTCTAAATGCGGATTATCTGCAGCGAAATACGGGCGACGCGATAAATCTTTCGTAAATCCTTCAAGGAATTTGACATCGATGCTGCAAGTCCCGCCTTATTTTTAATCTAGAAGCAGCGATAATCAAATCATAAACCACTCCACGCAGTAATGAAGAAGTGAGTTATTGCCTTCCCTGGCCAAGTTTCCGACTGGCTTTATCTTTATATCCGTCTGCTCGCGCTGTCATCCTCAGGTTTGCTGTTGACAGTTTCGTTTCAACTTACTATCGCCATCGTAATTCTAGGAGGTGGGAACATGCTTTTTCCACCTCATAGACTGATTCGGAATCCTGGAATTCTGATAGAGAAATCTAACAAATTTGCCACCTGCACTGTAAATCAGTTGAACGCTATTCTCATTTAATAGTTTTTTGCATGGATGTTGCTTGAGAATTTATGTTAGCAATTTTATCTGATCAATGATCAGATACAAAATTAAATATGTTTATAAAATTAAATAATATGAAAAAATTATAAACTTGCAGATAAAGCATAAATGTTTCAAAAATCGTTAAACACACATTATTAGTTTTAATAATGTAATTTTAATAGGAATACTCGAATTTAAAATTGACACAAGGAAAACTAAGATTGATATCAAAAATTCACAAGTTCACCCTACTTTTCAAATATTTGTCCCCTCAAAGTTAACAACAGGTCATTGATCTTATCATAGAAAGATTAAGATTGTTGTTTAATGAATCTCTGTACTTCTTCCTCCGTTTCATTGACTGAAAGAAAATATTATCCTTACAATTTTTCTTGAATTATGAAAAATATGATTAAAACCCTGGTTTAAAAACTGAATGTTTCAACACTTACCAATAAAATTATTTAATTTTCGTCGTGGTTTTCTGTAAATACATGATTATAAATGAGAATCCCTTGCTGCAAGAGAAGATTTGATTGTTTTGTAAAGTTTTAGATGAGTAGATGGAAATATTTTTCAGAAATGAATACAGAATTTTGAGACAGGAAATCATCAAAACTGATCCATAGTTATTGAAGAAAGCCGTTAAAGTCATTTTACATACTGTACTCATATAATAAAAATTAGTTTAATGCTGTGATGTTACTGTTATGTAAGTATGTGTAAAGTATTCTAACACTCACACTGCGCAATAACAATTTACTTTTCTACTTGTATGAGTATATAATTAGTAGTACCAGTTCATAACATAAGTCATTAGCTGTATAAATTTTAAGAGTTGTAGACTTTCAATTCATTCTAATCATTTTATGAATATTTGCGATGAATTCAGTATCAATCACTGTTTACTGGAAATGTATTCCATATATCTGATACTAACTTGCATGAATCATGAATGCTTATTTAACTTATTGTTATCGGCTATCTATTTTAAACTATGTTAACAATAAATACATACTATTCGATAATAAAAGTCATCATTATGCTTATTTTGGGACTAAAATTCGTACTACTCTGTGCTGTGACATTTTTGATTAAATTCTCTATACCATTCATTAATTCACTATAATTTTTACACACTAAGAGGTAAACAGTTACACTCATATGAATTGAAATGCACTTTCTGAAAGTTCAGTTAAAACCATGAGTGCACGGTTTCCCATTATCTCCCGACATTTAATTTAAGGATATGAAGAGACCAAGAAAATGTCACACAATATCTTTTTGTACGGCAATAAATGGGGAAAGAAGTTTTCAAAACTTTTGACACAAACTATCATGGTTTAAGTATAATAGAAGCAGAAAACAATATTTCAATCTTAAAAGAATAATAAAATTATGAAAAAACGTTAGATAAATTATTTGTTCACAGCCTTTATTACACAGCATTAATTATTCATCTTATACAAACTTTCCATGTTAATTAAAAATGCGCAATATAAGTAGAAAAAATGAAAATTCACAGAGAAAATTTCGAATAACAAATAATATATGATCTTAGTTATTTGGGAAACTCAAAATAAGATATGAACAAAGTATAATTGAAAACATTTAAAAAAAAACATAAAAAGAAAATTTGTTACTCATCGATTTGTTTTATGACTATAAGTACTTTATCTAATCTCAAGAACTATCTAACTTCAAGAAGTACTTTATCTTTTTCATTAAATCCTTACCATGTTAAGTATCGTGATGTACCATGTTAAGTATCGTGATGTATAACATAGTCCTACACACTGAAAAAAAATGGCAATATTTCTAGAAGAATCTGTCTTTTTGCATTGAAGGAAACACTGACACAATAACACATGCTTACAATCATTAAAATTAAATCACCTATCAATAGCGATAGCGATTTTAATAATATGATCAACAATTGATTGAGACAGATTGAGGAAAAAAAAAATTCGTAACTCACCGAACTGTGCTATAATTGCCTGAAATTTTAAATCAAAGATACTGAACACACTGCATATTTTAGTGTTTCATCTACATATTGGTTTCATACACTTAAACCCCATATTTAATGATAAGCATGATGTCAATAATTTAGAATCTTAATTACTAATTAATTAAAATATCCCTGTTTGTGTTTTCCAGATGGTCAATATTCATGTGTGCAATATGTTTTCACTTAAATTTTAAAATAAAGACAATTCTGCACTATATTCCTTTGTCACAATTAATAATGTTTAAAATCTGATTGACCAATGACGGTTTTGTGTGTATTAAGCGACAATAATCGTTAATACATATCATAAAATGAAGTTTTTCCAGCTGTTATATATTCTGTTTCCTTTTGATTTGAGGCCTAATTGAGTAAATTCTCTGTAAATATTCGGGGCTGTATAGCAACGAACGGACTTCGGCGTTTTTTACATCAATCAGGTGTTTGTAATTGAATTCATCTAACAACTTTTATACGGTAATTAACTTTACAAGTTTATTTCATTCATCCACGCATTTTATTATGTTGTAATTTTAATTCAGGAATTTAAATACATATAAAACATAGGACTAAAGAGAGACGTAAGCGAAAGCAGCAATGAAAATGTCTAAATTTCACCTGACAGCAGTAGTTCAATTCAGCCTCTCAAAAATAGGATACAAAACCAGGTTATCTATCTTACGAAAATAAAGCTCAACTCTCCCCAACATAAAATACATTTTCAAAATGATATCATCCTATGTCAATATCTACGGAAAGAAATTTGCTAACTCTCTTGCAAGGTAGGAACAAAACCATCCAGTCCTTTCCACCTCAGAGCTCATATGTTTAGAATTATTCTAGAAGCAAAAACCCCAAAATAAGGGAAAAGGGTTAATGCTTCCACCAACTTGGACTTTTTCTATCTCTCCCTTGTGTCAAACAGGCCAACATATGTTTGCCCCGACTTGCCAGTGAGCACTTAAAAGTCTCAAATACTCTATTGTGACGAGAGACTTTCTCTTTGCTTAAATGCCAGCAAGAACAGTCATCACTTCAGCACATCTTGGAATTTCTTAGACTGTACTGTCAAAATATCCGTAATTGTCCCGTCATAATTCCTATCTATCTTAATTAAGGCCAATGGTTTCATTGATCATTGATGACTCCATTAGATCAAATGGGAGATAAGAAACAACAAAAAGATACTTATAAATATTCTTCAGTTCTCAATTCCAATCCTTCAATACTCACAAACCATTCCAGCTTTATCCTTACACTATGCAGTAACATTACATTAAGCTTAACATTTGAGCTCAATATTAATTCATATAAAGTACTTTTCATCATTCATATTTATTCATTGCAATTAATAATAAAAATGTTTTACATTATTAATTGTAAAAAATATCATTCAAAGAATGAAGCATTTAAAAAAATTTTTTATTTATATTTTCTCTTTATCAATTTGTTTGTATAATTTAATTTAGCACTTTTTCAAATTAAGGCTTTTTCTTAACTTATTTAATTTATATAACCTTTATAAAGCCATTAAAATATTATTTCACATAATATGATATATTATAATCTTGGAAATTTAAAATCTTTTTTTTTTAAGTATGAGAGAAAATTTTTTTTACATAATAACTACAAAGACATTTTTAAAATATTCACATGTCCTGACCACACATTAATCACTTAAAGATATTATTAAAATTATTAATACAATTTATGAGATGTAAGACAAAAAATGTATTATTACAAATATGAAACAATGTCATTTAATAATTTTTATCCCTCAAGACACTGTACTGAGAAAAAGGTAGAATCCAACAATTAAAAAAAAAAAAAAATCTCAGCAGGGTTTCTTGAAAGCCTTCACCTGCAGTCTAAGGGCAATCGTCGGGGCTCTTTGTCTTTGTATTGAAAGAATTCAACAGAAGCACCGCCAGAATGATGGATAATGAGAAAGTCTTGTAGCAGTCACAGCCAACCCCTGGTCGCTGTCTTTGGATGCTCGAAAGACAAGATCATTCCTGTATGACAGACGACTCCACTGTTCCAGTTGGACATCTTGTCAGATGGCTCTGTATCGAAAGTTGACAGCGGTCTCTGTAACATGCCTTGCACAATTAGAATAATGGTGCTAACCTGGTTTGAAAAGAAGTTTAGAAAACTAGTTCGAGAGATCAATAAAATGATGTTATGTGAAAAATTGTTTCTTATTGTAACATTTGCAGTGATCAGTGATACTTACTTAAAAGGAAATAGTCTATTATATTATTTTCTATAATATGACAAGAAATATTTTATTTTTAAACGTTGTTTATCTATGTAAACAATTTGATTTTTCAATTTTTGCGTTGTAATGAAATCAATTATTTCATATTAAAAAAATCATTTTAATAACAAAAAAACATGGGAAGAATATTACATAACTATTTCTGACTATGTGTTCTAAGATTGTATTTTAAAATGTAACTTTTTGATACCTCCGGGATAAATATATTATAATTTTTAGTTTTCTTAAGAAAGTTTCATGATACTTTTTCATATGGGTTTTTCAAAATACATGACAGACAGAATAAGATGAATAACTAATATAATCAAACTTTATATAAAACGCCAACCATTTATTAAGGACGGCTACTATTTCACTATAATCATTATTTTGTTCTATCGAAGAAAAGAGTTCTAAATGTACCACTCGACTGAATCTGATTATTAGAACTAATCATGGATGTATTGCAATTGAACTGATATATGGAGTATTTAACTGGAGATAATCACATGACCACGATAGCACGGTGTGACCGCATCGTTCTGCTTGCATAATTTGAGGTTTTGGAATGAGCACTACGTGATAGGGACTGCCCGCGAAAGGGTGGTGCCACCAAAACAAGAAATGAATGAAATATGGAAAGGCGTGGGAGAGAAATAGATTCCGCTCGTAATTGATTGGTCTACGCTATCTGGTTTCGTGATACATGATCCGACGTTTATTATTGTTGTTATTACCTTGCCCGCAGTTTCAGCGCTGAGGTCCACCGAAAAGTGATGCTTCTCACTTAGGGCCCACCAGAATTGCGGCTGGTCAGAATGTGTAGCCGAAATAACTGCATCTATCATAGCAGCGGTATTACTAATTTCGAATCTCGCATCGTAGCGTATTACGCGGAAGATAAATTAGTCCCATATCTCATAGAGGTAGAACGCCTTTCCACGTTTCGAATAGCCAACAAGAGCCCTGGGAGGTCTCACCACTTTTTTTTTCTACACGAGCACGTTATGGATGGAGAAAAAGGATTGTTACAAAAGCAATAGAGAGCGTAATTTATGACAGCGCGACACGAAGCACTGAAGGTGGTCTGTGGATTCTCGTCCCATTTATGAATCTTCGAAAAGGGCCTTCCGAAGATGAAATGGTCGGTGGATCACGTGATTCCGTAATCTGTTACGGAGCTGCGTGTAATAAGCGGTTGTCGTTCGTGTAGCTTGTAGAAGAGGAGCGGTCCCAAGTTATACTTATGGATGGCCTCATGGGATTCATTTGTATAAAAATCAAAATGAGGAAATGATAGCACTTTGTTTCATTCGTATCAAGTTTGTTTCTTTCGATAGGAATCCGACAAATGTCACATATTGTGTAAGAATAGAAATATCATTGTGAAATTTGGCACATTATTCTTACAATTTGGCTAATTTATACTATAAATTATACATGATAAACTTCTCACTGTGCTGAAATGCTCATTAAATAAAAAATGTATTAAATTTAACTATTTAATTAGAATACAGAATTGATGAACATTGATAAGAATTTCAGTTATATACTTTTAATTAAGTAAATATTTTTTGAAAATGAAGTAGATTACGAGAACTAATTACTTTTCCCCTCAATAGAATAAATAAGCTCATTATTTGGTAAATAAATTTATCATCTCAAGTAGTAATCTGGAATTATTACTTGAGAAATCTACTCGTAAAATAGAACAAATAATGTAATGCATGCATTTGGTGATAAGTATTTCACAAACTGATAGATAAATGACAAAAAATATACTCTGATGATATGAAAAATGCTGATATGATAATATGAAAAAGAAAAATATCTTTAATGGCTAAGTATATACTAAATAAAATAATTTAAATTTTAAAATATAGTTTTCAGCTTATATAGCATATTGTTTGTTCGTATTAGCATGTTTTTTTTATGTCTTTTACTTATCGTATTTTCAATTCATGTTATCACTATCAAGTTTTAAAAATGCATAAATTTTTAACTATATAGATTTAATCTTATTATCATAAATATTAATTTTTAAATTGCTCAAAAATTTGTAATTAGAATCAAGTATCTTATATATATATAATATTTTGACTCATAGATAATATTTGCTGCAAATACGATTTATAATTAAATTTACATAAATATTTCTTCAAGAAATCAGGTAAGATTCAAGATCCGTCAAATGTCAGAAAATTTAAACAGAATTAATTTCGAAAATCAAGAGTAAATTTAGAAAACCAAGAAAAGACTCTAAATTTTAGGGACGAAAAAATTCATTCAAATTGATAAAAATAATTTTTAATTAAAATTTCCGTATTCTAATACAATAATCTACAATAATTTCTTAATAAACTTAAGATAATTTGTTTTATTTTAATAAATTTCTAGATATAATGTTGAATATCATACATTAAATATCTGTTCAATATTGATTATTCAAGACTTTAATATTAATCATAATCTTATAGCATTGATTACACATAAATCTTATAGCATTGATTATAGGATAAAAAATATTTAATAATGAAATTTATTTACAAAATAAAAAGGGGCGATAATAATTTTAAATTGTAGTTAATCATTCAACATTCATGTATACATTGAATTATTTTTGAGTTTTCTTTCCTGTTCAACTAAACATTAAACGAAATTGCTTTTGTATACTAGAAAAACAAAGATAAAAGGAAAAAATACAATTCTGGAAATCAGCAATAAAAGGAACTCTTGAAAATAAACATTTAGGGACATTGACGGAAACAAAACACACTCTAAAACTTTTCTCGTTTTTCTTTCTTCAAAAATAAAAACAAATATTCTATCGGTACTTCTCCGTAAATCACATCACACATTCAAAGTGTCCAATGACTGCGAATCCCCGACATCGTCTACTGTCTTTTCTTTTCAGGTATTGACATTGCCATAATTTATTTCTCTATCAAGATTTGGCATCGACATCAGGACTCCATTGGAATTTGGAACGCAATTATTCTTGGACTATTTTCTTCTAAAAGAATGCGTTGTGAAACTGCAGAACCGGGAAAACATTGGATTTTCGGTTGAATATCGTCTGGAGAGCTATACAAAAATCCGGAGGATCTGGCAACGAAATTCATGGTGAAGTAAACTCTATTTTATGTTCTTCACTTGCAGAGTAGATAAGATAAGGGTCAGTTTGGACGAGGACATGGACTTCGGAAAAATAGTCGTATAGTATCTTTGTGGTCGGAATGGGGTTTGCCATATTTGGCTATTTATTGATAATTTTTTGAAATTTATCGATAAAATTTTTATCTCTGAATTTAAATTGATTTTATGTTAATAGTTAAATTTTGAGAAAGTAAGTACAAAATAAAAAGAAAATAGAATTTATCTCACTGGCTGAATCAGGAAAATTTCGTACAGTCTTGTTAGCATACAAAATAAACTTTTTATAGTATAAATAAAAACAGAAGTCCAGATATATTTTCAATTACGAAAAATATAATTTTGACTAATATCAATATATTTACTGTTGACAGTATTCTAATTAAAATCAATTTCATGTAATAATTGATATTTGAGATGGGTTAATTTTAATGCTGTTTTGATTTAATTGTTAATTTTTTTGTATTTTTGTTTCAAGTTATTAATTTAATTTGTTTCATGCTATATTTGAAAGTGTTATCCTAATATATAAATTTTAGATATTTATACTTACAGGAAAATGCATCAAATAAAAAATCAAATAAATCCCGTCATTAAAAAACTAAAATGTAAAGATTATATAAAATAGTTTTTCTTGCTTGAAAAGATATTTTTATATCTTTCTACCCTTTATTTTTATAGATTCCTACCTCTGTGCAAACATATTTTTTTCAAACATTCAAAATAAACAAATAGAATGATTATCTTCATATAAAAACTTCGTAAGATTTAGACTGAAATATTACAAGTCTTTTCATCCTTTTATTTAAGTAATATGTAAATTGTTACAAATATTTATATAAAAAAATATTGTATTAATCTAACAGTTTTATTGTGTTATCATGAATATTTCTCAAGAAATGTTTATTAATTGTAAATGGGATGATTTTTTTTAACTAGATTAACAGTATTTAAAATATTTATATCTATGGTATTTACCAAGGATTTATATTTTGATGTGGGACTTCATTTGTGAAAGTATATTATTCTAGATCTTCCAATAATTCCATTCATCTTATTTTCCTTAATCAATAGTAATTTTTTTCTTTTACGTTCACAGAATGAATAGTTTGCAATGTTTAATTTTTCTGTTGATTTTATATTTCAATTTTTAGAAGCTAATAAATTTTTTTATTTCCTAAACCTTTTCAAATAGATGAAATAGATTTAATTAATTTAACAATTTTGTTCTATTAAAAATATTTTTAGGAAAAAAAGTAAATTAAATTAATTAATTGTCAAAAAAAGTTTTAACGTGATCTAGCATTTAAATTTGTCAAATTGCTGATTTTTTTTATTTATTCAAATATTTTAGTTTTAAACCAAAATTTTATCTAAAAAATCAAACAAAATGTATTTTAAATTTCTATTGTTTTATTAATAATAATTTAAAATTAACCAAAAGAAAAAATTTCTGAGAATATGATGTGAAAGTTTTATTTATTTTCTTAGAACAAAACAGATTAAGAATTTGAGTTAAGACTCTTTAATCACTTTTTGATTTCACAAAATTCATGCATTAATAAATACCCCAGGTTTAATGACGCATTAATAGTCTTACCACAGAAGAAGAATGTACATTTAATTATTATTTATGAATCCAATCTCTATATTATTAAAATATTTTATTCGTTAAAAAGAAATTCTACCTTAGATAAATTCTAATATTTTTTTGGAAATAAAGAAGTTTTTTGTATAAGGAAACTCTTAGAAATAAAGTTATTTCCGTAAAAGTTGTGCATGTAGATTGCACTTTTAAATCAGCATCTGTTTTTGGCTGCTGTTTTGGCGAAATTTAGCTTCAACTCACTGTTTTAGAGATCGGGCAACCAAATGGAAAACAAATGATTACACAGTTGAATTGCGATGACCACCGTTAGAAATGGGACTGAAACAGCCACCACCGAGTTCAATAGGAGAGATTTCTCCGGGGTTATCTGGAATTCACTCTCCCCCTCCCCTGTAACGAAATAAAAGGAAAATATATAACGTCCCACTTTTAAAAAAAGAAGAAAGTAAGAAAAGAAACCATTTTTTTATCGCGAGGAAAACGAATGGATTTACGACGGAATACGGTCGTCTTTCTCTTTCTTTGACGGTTCTGATAAAGGATCATGATGAAACGTTTTTAGAAAATTCAACTGTGAAAGAAAGATGAACTTTCTTTCTGATAAAAATGAAATTTTGGAAAAAGACAAGAATCCGAATGTAACTAAAAAATTATCTAACTTAATAAATTTCGCTTAGTACTATAATAAAACTATTGAAATGATAGACTTATGAAAAATGTGTTTCAGTTTTAATATAATTTATTTTTAAACAAATAACAATTTTCTTATTGTCCGTATGCTTGATATTATTTTTCCTAAATTCCATTTCCTTATGAAGAAGTTTTTATTTTATTTCAGTTTAATATTTTTTATGACTATTTTTTTTATTCATGACTTAGTGTGAAAAGCGCAAGGAGTAAGAAACTTTTCAAGGATTTCAATCATTTTTATATATCTAAAAAGCATTTTAATAAACTAAAAACATGTTGAAGTATTAGATTTTTAAAGAAACTTCTATACTTCACTGGAATTGTAAAAATTAAATTTTGAAATATGTCTTTATTTCATTGAATATTTAATGTAAGAGCCGATGTAAGATTTTTATATGTAAGATTTTTATGTAAATCCTTAGACTATAGTTATTCATTGAAATTTTTAACATTAAAAGAAACATTTGATGCTTTTTCCAGCATTAATTTGTAAATGTTCGTTTCCGTTACTATATTCTTCTTCGATTAAAAAATGCATTATATTTTTTATTAAAAAATTTTCTCTATCTTAACCATACAACTTGTTTTCAAATCTTATTTAAATTTTCTTTTGAGACAAATTTGAGGCTCTAATTTAGAAGTACTAGCCAAGAAAGAAGAGAAAATATGATCTTTTCAAGTATCAAATTATTTTCCATGTCTATTAATTTTTCTGGGCTTATAATTTTACATTTTATCTTGATAAATGTACTTTTACTTGAAAAAAACCAAAATATTGGTCGAGAAATTTTTTTTTTCATTTAGAGGAAAATGTCAAAAAGTATTTTAAATGATTTTGATAATTTAATGTAGGTTTATATGTAATTTATCAAAAATCAAACATATTATTTTTAAACCTAAAGAAAAGTGTTTAAAAATATTAATTAAACATGTAGAAAAATTTCTGCTTACATATAATATTGTACTTTGCAAATTATTTTTATTTTTCAAATTTAAACTCTAAAATGTGATTCATATCTGTTAAGCATCTTTGATTCTAAAATACAGGAATCTTTTATATTTTTAGAAAATTCTTACATTTTTTATGATAATATATCAAAAATTTAGAGAGATAATATGTATTAATGCATTAAAAGACGATATGAGAGAGAATATATATATATATATATTAATATGTAAAAAGATGTAAAAAAGTGATGAATGTTTATGACTATAATGAGTTTATATAATATTAAAATAATCCTGGAGATAATATTATGCTAATGCATTAAAAAATAAAGATTATCTAGACAGGAAGCATAAATTAAAATTAGGAGCCAACTGCGGAATTAAAGATACTTAAAAGCTATGAATAATTTTAGATTATTTTTTTATAAATGTTAAAAAAAATTAGAGACAAGAAGCAGTAGTTGCATTTTTCAAAAGTTTTTATTTAAATTATCTATTAAAAATGAAAACTAGCTATGTTATCATTATTTCACAAAGATTTTTTTTTTGACAACTTTTTTCTCTTGTAGTTTCTACAAAATTAATAAAAAGTATCTATGTATTTTAAGAAATGAAGATAATACATAAAATAAAAATCAAACATTTAAGAAGTTGTTTTGTTATTTTAAAAATATTTTATATTACCTCATAAAATATACTAATTTAAACTCCTTGAACTATAATTTTTTCTATTCTATCACAATTCACTGTTAAATATCTTAAAGAAATGTTAAGATATTTATCAGCGAATGTTCTCAAATAGATTTTAGAAAAATTTTATTTTGTTAGAAAATTAAATATTTTATTAATTGAAATTGATACTTAAAAAAATAATTATTATACAGTTACAAAAGAAACGATCCATAATGTTATTTAAAATTATTCTATTATTTAAATCCTATGATTTTTTATTTTTTAATTTTATTTTTGTAAATATTTATAATTTAGTCATGCACTGTATGATACCATTTTTTAATAACAAATTTCGGTGAAAATGCGCTTATTTCCCCTACTTGGCGAGTTTTCAAAATCAAACATGTCATGGCGAAAATTCTACCACTATTTCAAAGTGAAACTTAATTAGCGACCAATGAAAAGGTTAAAACAAAAGAGTAATTAATGAGCATGCGCGAAAAAGCGCATCAAATTCGTGAGTTGGTGAAGTTGGGGAACTAAAACGCAAATTAACCCAAATTTCCAATTACAAAAGAGTTAATTTAACAAATTATCATACATAATACCAATGAATTTTCTTCGATATCCGAAAATCGATCACTCATACTTGGTTAATTTCCAAGTTTCTTATAGGTAAAAATTATTCACATTGAGAATATAGAAATTACACAAATCACTCAATATACACATAAGTATGATTTAAATATCTTTATAGAATTTGCTTAAGAAGAAATTGCATGTGAGAACTTTTAATAAATAAAAAAATTGAAACAAATGGAACAGTTTTAAAGAAAATTGCCCTTGAGCTTTCCATTTCAATTCTATGTTTAGTCATAATTCACGCCAATGGTTTACTCATGGGGTAAATAAAGACATTATCCAGATCGATGCGAAGGATTATTGCCACCATATTCAACTGTAATCCCTGTATTTCCGATTCATCTTCAAAATCATCGTGTGGAAATGACATCAAAGAACTTCTCAGCCCCTTGAGAAGGGACTTAGATACATTTTATGACTCCTAATGGGCGTGTAAAGTGTAGTAAATTACAAATGAATTCAAATTTTATGGCGGCCACCAGTCCAATCTCATTCCTTCTTTTCATTCCATTAAATTCTACCAGAGCTTTACAAACAGTTGACAATAGCTACGAGAGGGGAATTGAAATAAGAAGTTTGATCTCCGAGCGAATCAATCAGTTCCACTTGCAGCCAAGGGCAGACAGGAGGAACATTAAAAATATAACAAAACAGATAGATTTTTTTTATGATTATTATTACTGAAGATGAATATCGCGACAGACATTGAAAATTGAAAACCGCCAAGAACAGTACCGCATTTACCGACAAATCATTGTAATCCATGAGAGTGTGAAACCATTAGGAAGTACGTGACAATGACGTTAAAAACTGCTCATTCATGTTCCTTTTCTCTTCGTGCTTTTTCAATAAAGTCATTTTCGTGCCAAAATTCGAACTGCGCATGAGGTCATGACACATTAGTCATTGAATTGTCTCTAAAGTAGGTATTTGAATAAAGCTGTCGATTCAGCTTGATTCTTGATTAATTAATTAGTTAATGAAGGATACGATTTTGTGTGTGTTATTTAATGATAATGTAAAAAGATGTATATAAAACATTCTTGGACATTCAAGACAATATGAGCAGTAAGTAATGCAATTCTGCAGCAGGGTTCTAATGGTTAAATATATTACTTCTTTAAGCGATTGGTCATCGGCTAACAAATTATAATAACCATTGTATTCTTTAATATTTAAATGTTAGTTCAAAAATTACTATTCAACTTAATAATAATTACAATGTAATATATAATATATATTTTACAAATATCAATGAATTTTTGCCTCTAGAAGTAACTATAACCTTAGATCTAATATTAAAAGTGGCATACAACAATATTCCTTCTCATGGTCAGTGAATTTACGGAAACCAAGAATAATATAAAAACGGCTTTTTAGACTAAAATTTATTTTTAACTTTTAGATGTTTAAACTATTTTACATCTTGCTAAACATTTAGAATTCTTCATCTAACATCAACTAAGCAACTAGTACAAATTAATATCCTAATATTCTAATCATGTGTAAAACCTTGTCAAATTAAAAATAATTTGTTATTAAACAATGAAAATTGATCATAATGTTCAGATATAAGGACTATTTGCTAAATGTATTATGTTAATTTATCGTTAAGTGAAAATTGATGAGAAATAGCAGTTTTTTCCATATTCACACTTCAACTTCTGTTGTAATTTTATGAGTTTTCACCAATTATAAATTTGATTTTTGTCTCCCAAAAGTTCGGAAATTTATGATTGCCTTTTATAATCATAAATGACATTATGTTCATTTATGACTTCAACAAATTGATGAAAATGCTGTGAATTCTTTCTTTTTCGCGTTATTTCATGTGTAACTAAATATCATGAGCAAATATTGTAAACTAATTTAAATCAACTACAAAAGGATCGTTTTAATCATTAGCAACTCTCTTTTACTCTTTGTTTTATGAAGATTCTATTAAATTTAGGTTATAAGAACAGAATGTGTGGATAATATAAAAATTTATAATTTGTTAATTTTGTCAAAAACATTTATTTCATTCAAAGATTCTTAAGATAATGTGTCGCCATATATTTCAAAAATCTTAGAATTGAAATTTTAGTCTCATTGAAAAAATAACATTGAACACACACTTAGATTTGTCTCAAAATGTCTACTATTTGAACTGAAAAACAGCTCATGAAAAATCAACTTATTAAATACATTGGATATTATATTAAAAGATATCAATTTTTACATTAAGCTTTCATTTTTATACACAACTGTAGAAATTATCGAAGCTATCTTCTTTTATAAGTATCAAAATTATTTTTTTATTTTTTCTTATTTTTGATTTTTAGAGATATAGAAATTTTTGTTCTCTGCTTTTCTATCCATTTTAGTTTTCTAAAATTTTAAGGCATGTATTAGGTTTCATTATTAAGTTTTAAAACGCAAGATAAGAAAATTAATTACTTTTTAATACTTCTGTTATGTTAATTTAAAATCATAAAATATTAAAAAAAAACTTTAATTAATATTAAATAATGAAAAAATGAATTTTAAAGTTTGTTTAATTTCCTTTATTATTTGAAACTGCATATATTTTAGGAGAAAAATTAATTTTAATAGTTTGAACTATAATAACAAAAAATAAAACAATTCTTTTATTCTCCCAAAAATATTTAGTAAAAATTGTAAAATATCATAAAATCTCCATATAATATCTATGTATTCATTTGTGCATTCTTAGTCGGAGGAAAGAATTTATGTTAGAATGCAGTTGGATTTCAAAAAAATCCTGAAAAATATAAGTGATTCTTTTTAATCTTTGATTAAACGAAATAAAGTTACAAATTCATTGGTTTTTGGTAGTTCTCTTAAAAAATGTTATTAATTTTTAAATAATATTTTCAATTTTGTAGATTGTTATTTCCCTTAAGTTTATAAATCTGTTATATTGATGAAAACCTCTCATCTCGAACTGTTTACTCTAAAATTGTATGTGTTTAAGAATAAGTCGTATTCACATTTTTTGGAAATCTCTGTAAGTATACTTTACACTCAATAAAATTCTGGAGGGCTCATTGGAAGAGAAATCTTTTTATTTTTATTTGTTTCTCAATTGTTGAAACGGAGAAAAAAAAAAAAGATAATTCTCCTGGTCTTTTTCCACATCTAGAACAACACAAAAAGGGACGAAACTCTCCACGCCTAATAAAATCTTCCCCTCCGGGGTTTATAGACAAGTGAGAATTACAATTAGCCATTTAGACTTTTTGGTTTCCCTCTTTGCTTTCTTTTTTTCCCCCTTGTCTTCATTTTTTTTCGACTCAAGCTCCACGTTTGGGTGCCTATTCACGCGTGAAAACAATGGCTTAGTTGGGCGGTCACTGCCAGCTCAAATATCTTTTACTTTCTTAATGCTTCTTTGGCTTTATATTGATATATTAGGGAGGAAAAAATACGTCTTCGAATCCAAGCCTGCATCACGATTCTTTATTTTGCTCTTTGATAGAAGTTATTTTATAAACTTATTTACTAATCATTGATAATATATTTTGGGCATAAAACGAAACGAATTATAATTTACTAAATGATTAAAATAATCCAAGTTGTGTGCATGTACTAGAACTAGGTTATGAAGCTATTGGCAATGATTTCAGATAGAAATTTTAAGAAAACGCACAATGGCAGATTGTAAACAGGATTAAAATAAGTGTAAAACTTGTCAATATCCGTAATTCTTTTCATGAGGGTAATGGGATTTTAAGAAAGTTAAAGATGTTACCTTAGTATAAAACGCAAACATTCTATGACTGTTGCATCGGTTTTAAATTTGAAAAACTGACACAAATGTGAAAGTATCAAAATACTTTTAGTAACATTTTGATCATACTTTTTTATTTAACAAACCATGTTGTATACTAAATAATAAAAAATTAAAATTTAATAATAAATGTATTTAAGTAGTTAAAATAAATGGGAAATAGAAAACAATTAAACATAGTTATTTTTAAATGACTTTTTTTTTTCCTGAAGAGAAATTTCAAACTTGCTAAAGGACTCTAAATTTATACAAATATTATTCATTTGCATTAAAAAAAAATTGCATTAAAAAAAAGCATTTCGTCAGAAAATTCATTGATGTTACCTACCTATCAATGAATTTTCTTACAAAATGTTTTATTTCTTTTTAACTTAACCAGAACAATTCAAGAGCTTTGATATATATAGGCATTTATTCCTTATATTTATTCATATAATTTATGTTTGTTAATAATTTTAGTGAGCTGTCATTAAGAAAAATTTTTTAATTTCTGCAGAATAAATTATTTGACTTTCCATATGCGCCAATATTTGTAAAATTGTTTTTGCCAACCACAGAATTGGAAAAATGCATTTAACGCATTTTAGGGAAATACCTCATTTTAATATTTTAATTTTGAATTAACTGAAAACTGATATTTTATGTCTGTTCAATGTTTAAATCTAGTTAATTCTCTTCTTCTTGTTTGACTTCACAGCACGGGATAGGCTTTAGCCTGCTACACAATCTCTCTTTAGTCTTCCTCTTCTAATTGCTTATCTTCAAACATTCTAGGTCATCCAGCCACTTTCTTTTTGATCTACCCTTTAGTCTGTTGCGCATTGGCTTCAGTATAAGAATTTTTCCATGCGGATATTAGATTGTGTCTAATTGATATCCTTCATGAAAAAAGTATCAGATAAATTAAGATAAACAGTGTGCCTTTTAAAATTTCACATTATGCTTTTGCCTTCAATGAGTGTTTCTGTTTCCCTATGAGTTCTTATTCTCCAAGAATTACCATTTAGGTGAATTGGTCCATATATCTTTCTCAATACTTTACCTGCAAATATTCTTAAATTATTAATAGAATTCAGTTAAATAGATCTTCAAACTTATATTGATTCATCAACATTAAACATATTTTCCTCATTATAAATTTCTGGCATTAATTTAGAATGAAAGGTACTACACTTTCTAAGAAAATATTATATGAAAAAATATATTTATTCAATAGACCTCATGGTAATTTAGTGTTAAGAGCATCTTCTTTGAAATGAAAAGTTCTAAATTTATTCTTAACCCTTGTTAAGTAATGTATTTTGGAACAACCAAATGGGCTTCATTTTTTTTCCTTTGTGATATTCAAACACGTCCAACTATCTCTGAAATGTCTCTTGATTGGAAAAATTGTTGGAATCCCGTAAAAAACCTTGCAATTACTTTAAAGCTACCTTCAATGGTAGATCAAATTTTTTCTTCATTATTTTATGCGTATAAAATCTTAAAAGATTTATTAATTATTTTATTGATTTATATTTGATTACAGAAATTTGACTAAAATACAAAGCAGTTAATCTCAGACTTTGAAGGAATAAAGTTATAAAGTAATCCTTATGCAAATGGTGAAAAATTCAAACGGCTAATAATATCTCATTTCTTAACATGGATAAAATTAATAAAGTAAAACATAGGAAGCTTTTAAAGTGGTAAGTTTACTTTTATTCAATTTACACACAAATTGTTTCCACGAAAAATTAACAATGACAGATTTTATTTTACTATATTTTTAGCAAATTTATAAGTATTTATTTAAGAGAGGAATATTAAAAATTACGATATTTTAATAGAAAACTGATTGCACAACATTAAATACTAAATTTGCATTAAACCATCAAAATTATAAGTAAATTTCCTCTCATTTAGAAATGAACCTACATGTTGTTTGAAAAAAATTATAAATATTTAGTACTCCCAAAACTATTGAAATAAGACGTCGAGTCATAAAGACAAGCTAGTTCGCATTTTTTTTAATATTAGGAAGTGAAAATGTAGGAATAAAATAAGGAAAAGAATTGCCGAATTGTTGAAAAGAAGCAGTTTTCCTAATTTCCTCTTTGGCAACACTCCAGCGCGAGCCTATTACAACAGTGGAGGCTCTCTATTTTTTTTATATCCTTTTCTCTAACCACTCGCAGGCCTTATCAGTAGATTTTGGTTGTAACGGGTACCAGAACTTTGGGGGCGAGATTATTACATAAATAAATTAAGTTCCCGTGTTTTTATCTGGGATCCAAAAGCGAAAAACTGAAGCCGCTGTTTTCGTAATTAAAAGCACAAAACATTATTTTCGTTATCCCTCCCCGACTAACACTTTTCTATTTTTCTTTTGACACCGAAAATTATAGCACTACTTTACATCGTGTACAAAA
>JAPDSC010044456.1:38486-75291 GCA_026290005.1 Latrodectus geometricus
GCAAAGCTTTGTTGTTAATTTGAGGTGTTTAATATCTTATGTAAAAATCAACACATTAAAGCTTTACAAATTGGTATTTGGTAATTGTTTGCTAAATAAAAGTTTAATTCGTGCTAAAATCACTTGAAAATAAAATTTTCAAAACCTTATTAAATAAGATTATTTCATTTCATAATATTTGTAAATACTTGTTTCTTACTATAAAAGACACTATATAAATTCTATAGCCATACTGATTTTGAAACATGGCCAAGTAAAGAAGCTGATATCTGAGTTGGCTTAAAATTTCTTAACCACGTTAGTGTAGGAACTATATTTGGTATAAACTCTATAGCATGAAAATTTAGGATTAGATCAGTTATTGAATTATTATCCATTCGTACATAAAAGCGACAGCTTTTTCGTTAGGTATTACGCTAGGTATGGCTCTTTACAAAGAAAAAAAATTGAAAATAAAAGAAAGTAATGGAAAAATAATATTGAGGCAAAATATAAAGTTTCAATGAATTACAAATCTAGTTTCAAATTAAAAAGCATCTTTTATGCTATAGTTTATGTATGTTTTCTTTATACAAAATGATTAAAACTTAAAAATAAATTATATGTATGTGCAAAAGTCGTTTTTTTAGACTCCTTTTAATACTGAAAGAAAAAATTTGTATAAGAATTACTACTAGGAGAGTTTCGTATTGTAATTTTAAGCACAATGAATTATGACACAAAAATCTACTAAAAAAGTAAACTATTGCCTTACAGATTAAAAAATAATTAAGTTTTTCATTTATACTTAATTAAAAAGGGCACTCGATTCACACACATTGATTCATTATTTATTAATGTCTTAATTTATGAGCTAAGTAACTGATAGTTTCAATTGAACTGAATACAGAAGGCATTATTGCTTGGAATTTCAACATACAATAAGCTTTGTATTAAATATAATGTAGTTCAAATTTTTTTGTATGTTGTGCTTTTTTTCTGAAAATTTTTTAACTTAACAAACTGCTTAGAGTTTATAAAATTTTGTAAATATCATCCACTATTTTTTTAATTGTAGTTTCATCCTATTCTTTACCTTTACTTATCTTGATCATCTTGATGCATATTTAAAAATAAGTGAGGGCGCAGTGTATGGAAATTAAAAAGACGTATGAAAATGCAAAATTAAAAAAAAAAAATTAAACCAGTTTATAAATAAAGCATCCTGCATCTCTTTTTCCCATCCTTTGTATCGAAGATCATTTTTTGTACAACCAGAAAGAGCCAAAATTGACTGATTAATCACCATTCCTGCCTCTTCATTCTGGGTTAGAAAGATGAATGGTACAAGTTTGCGTTCAGATCCGACGATAACATTGTTTTTCTGCGTGTCTGGGGTCCAAGCAAAGCTTTTCTGTGTGTGGTTTTTCCTCGAGAGCTGAGGATCGAAGGCGCTTTGGAGGTTGGTTGGACGTTATCAGAAGGAAGCGGAAACAGACAGATTTCAATGTTTTCAACATCCTGCTCTCCGGCCCAAAGGTCCAAGACTCGGATCTTCAGCGAAAGCTGGCTCGTGTGGCTGATGACGATATGGTCAGACCTTCCGTCGACCACCCGAGAGTCCATTTCTCGAAGATACTTCTTGACAGCTTTTTGACGGTGAGGAGTGGCAGGGGTTTCAAGAAGCGAATTCCTTCGAATCGATCAAACATTTACATGGAACTTAATCATCATTCACTTCCTTTCAACATATCATACATTAATAAGAATTCTTAAAAATTGTGTATTCATTAGTCATAATCATATCTAGAATAAAACATATAGTACTAGAATAAAAATTAATAATACCCAATAAACATTCCACTAAATTTTCAAAGTTATTGTCTGTGTATATTCCTATTCCAAGCATTTATTGATGATAAGGATTTAGAAAATTTCTTAATATTGCAAATTAATTGAAACACCTTGTTTGCATTAAAATTTACTTACTTTTTATCAAAAATGTGAGTATGACATTATACTATTCTACACTAAACATCTTTTCTTCAATGTTTCAAATCTAATATGCTAACCTTTTTAATTGATTTGCACAATAATTTTTGTCTGGAATTACACAAGTGAATACAATTCTTACAAGACAAAAAAAATGACAATTACAATCAACAACATTAATCGAATACTGCATCACCAAATAGAAAATGAAAGGCTAACCTTAGTGGGAAGATTCTTCTTCGACAGTTTAGTTCATTTAATTAAAAAAGCACCTTTTAAATGCAAAATATTATGTTTGTGAGAAAATTCAAGTCAAAATTCAAGTTATAATTGGACAGACATATTTTCAAACACTGAACTATAAACAGCTTTGGTAATTTTTTTTTATTTAAGTGTCAAAATAACGTTTTAGATATGTTACCTACAAAATTTGAAAATTGTTGGAGGCTTATTCATATTAAAAAATTATATTACTTTTTGTTATTTTTCAAATAAATGTAATTTTATTTACTTACTTTTGTTAATTCACAAGTGAAATTATTTTATCCATTTTTTTCTAACATATAGAATTAATTTAAAATTACAAGAATTAGGACAATAAATTATTCCCATTTAAGATTAAATTTTAAAAGCTTAATATTATAACTATTATAAGTTTAATCAACCCTTAAATATAAATAATGATATCAATATTACAAAGATTATAACTTTAAATTAATGAAACTATTTTTGGTTATTTATATAAAAGAATGTTTTCAAGAGAATCTGGAACATTTTTTAAATTCAGGTATTCATCTCATAGCAAATGAAAAATTTAGTTATGGCACAAATGAAAAATCAAATTATGCTAAAGAATCAACAATATCGAATGCATTTGTTTATTTATGTTCCAAACTTCTTGATAGTTTTAATTAATTCGATGGTATTTTATTTACAAAAATTCAATTAAAAAATGATGGTCATTTTGAAATTTTTTAAGTATATTTAAAATTTAGATTTATATTTATGAAATCTTAGATTTCAAAGTAATCTCTACCATCATCAATGCACTTTTGTAAACTAATTTTCCAATGGTTAAATGCTTCACGCCACTCATTTCTTGGAATCAATGAAAAAAAACATCAATTTCAACTTCAGAATAAAAATAGTTTGCAGGTAAGTTCTTTTTTTCCTAAATTAAAAATCTAAAATCGCATATAGCTAGATCAAGTGAATGAATTGGATGTGCTATCACTTCCATGTATTTTTTTCAAGAAACTCAACTGTCAATCTTGTTCTATGAGAAAAAATAATATCAAGATGGCCATGATTGCTCAAACATGCACTTCTTGAAGAATGTCTGGAAGACATTTTGTAGTGTATCATTCAGCTGTTACTGCCCTTCTAGCCTTAATCGGCTGTATAGAAAATGAAGAAAATGGAAAACGTTACTATAGACATCATTCTCAAAGAGCCATATTTTACTTTCTTAACTTGCTGAAGTGTCAAAATCGCTATGTATCTGAGGCAGATCCAATGTTAACTTATTTCTATACCAATTGATGAGTACAATGGTTATCATTGATTAACCGCTTCCTTATGACAAACACATTATTTGGCATTAGAGGTGACAGCAATATTCCTATGTGTTTTTCATCATGAAAATTGTGACTTCTGTGTAAGATTCTGTAAACCGTCTAATACCTTAAAAAAGACTTTCATTCTTAAGTGTCAATTGTAGACTTTGAATGGAACCTCTGAATTTAAGCTCACTTTAAAATATAAAATATAGCATACTAATAACGTCAACTTTATTTTTCCTTTTGTTTAAATTTATTCTAAGCTAGACAATTTGCAACCATAGCCCTAATAAATTATATGCTACGATAAAATGCAATTCGTATTTTTAAATCTAATTGTCAATTTTTTTTTCTGCAATTTCTCGCCCGCGCAATCTAAAAAATTCCAGTTAACCTCATGTATTTCACATTTCGTAAAATCGTTGTGCTATATCTTTTCAAATTTAATCTTATTAAAATAACCACATTATCATTTTCATAAGAATTTTGGGTACAAACATCCTTGATTTATTTTATTATTTATTTTACTCATGATATATATTTCATGTTTTTGGTATTTGGACACATATGAAAATCACCAGTGGAACATGATTCTTTATTATATCTCAGATTATTCTATTAAAATTTTATAATAAAAATATATAAAACAACAATTGTGTTTTTCTATACTTTTTTATTGATTTCGCGTTTTAATTATTAAATTATAAGCAAAATTGCAATATTCTTAAAAGGATGCATTGTAAAATTTAATAACAACTTAATAATAATTTATGGAAAAAGAAGACTTTTTTATTGGACATTTGATTGTACAACGTATTAGGATTTATTAATATGGTTCAATATGGAAAATTTTAGTATTAATTTTATTTCATTTCTTTTTTATAAAGACATTTTTAAAAGTTAATTTTCCTCATAGAAAGTGCAAGGGTATAAAATATTTAGAAAAAACTAATAATTCAAATATAAGACTTGAATGTGCATTTTATAAATGATTGATATCTTTGTTGCATTTGCTGGTTATTCGATTATTTTATGTAATAACGGTGATTTCAGTTACTATTGTTAAAAATAACTAATTTCAAACAATTAATTTTTGGGTTTCTCGTTTGAAAAAAATACCTTCATATTAATATAAATTTAATATTTTTTTAAATAAGCGTTGAAATACCAGGATTAATAAATAACTTATATAATTATAGAATACATTAGCTATATACACATTTGCGTTATATGTGTTGTAACAATATTCTGAAAACTTTGTTTTATTAGTAAATTTATCATTTATCTATAAATCTACTTACAATATATATATATATATATATATATATATATATATATATATATATATATATATATATATATATAATGCGGTGCATATGTGCTTTCTGAATATTCACTTATCGAAGTGGGTACTTAGAAATTTACCATGTTGTTTAACTATTATTATTAAAAACAACAAATTCTAAGTAGTTTTTGGATTTATACTCGAAAATGTATCGTTACAGAAATATTAATTTAATAATTTATTTGAAATAAGCGTATCTGTATAATGCATCAAAAATTTTCAGTTCGACTTTATAAAAGAAAGCTGAAATTTTTAAACCTGTTCCTTGTAAACCAGGAACTTAAAATCATATTACCAATTTAAAAATAGTTCACTATGAAACTCGTATCAATCAACCATAACTTAGTGATAACTATTTCAGAACTCTTCCTGGATCATTTTTAAATTTCACTTTTGAATCTAAGCATGGATCTTGATCAATTCAAGCGTGCAATCGAATTTAGACTCATATTATGTCTTCAATCATTTTCATATCTAATAGTCCCCAATAACCCACTGTACATTGAATTGCATCCAATAATGCAGCACTTTTAAGATAACCAAACAAAAATTATAAATTTGTTTTATAATAAAAGTAAAATTATAGTTAGAAGGTAAATATACTGTCTTCAGTGCTAAGTGTACAATACCAAGACTTATAAATTTATTTTAGAAAATATCCTTCTGAATAATGGGAAAAGGCTTAAAATATTATCGACTTGAGAAAGTAAAATTAGTATTTTGATGATTGAAATATCTACTCTGCCAAACTTTGACAATGAAAGACTAGATGTAAGCTTAGGCTATGAAACTTGCAAAAAATTTCGTTTTAATCACTTGTTGAGTATATATTTTGCACTTTTTGCTAACATTATGAACAAACCCATTAAACCTTACATATACTGATAATATATAATTACACTGTTGTAGCTGTTACTTATCATTTAGATTTTTATCTATTTTTGGAAAGATGAACTTAGTTTCTATAAACTACTCTAAGCATCTATCTAATTCAAAAACTAAATAATAATGAAAGTTTCATTTTTCCCCAGGTATGCATCTTCATACCAAACAAAACAGAAAGAAAACGTGATATTTGAAAATAAATTGTCTATTTTTATGGAGTTTCTAAATAAATTACACAAATAGTGTGTGGCATTCACGTAAACATAGTGTTGTATACTTTCATAATTAATTAGAAAGAATAATTACACTTTTGATAGGAAATTGGTTCATTATTGGCAATGAAATAATTATATTCCGTAGTAAATAAACTAATTTTCTGTATGACTTTTGAAGTATAAAGGATTTTGAATTAATTTTACAAGGCAATACCCTTCTTGAATACATGTCACTAATAGCATCTTCCAATCTCCTTATAAATACCGAACTTACAGCCGAATGGTTATTGCTTTACCTTTAAATTTAATATTTCTTGGTTTGGAATTACACTTTGAGTATGGATATTTATGGTGATTCAGAATGCACCGTAATTATCTCTCGTGAGTGAAAAGTAATTACACATGAAAACCAAACTTTATTATTAATGTCTACACATCATAGAAATTTCAAGCTGACTGAATACTTATTTCATAATGTTGGGTTTAAAGGAAAATAAAATGCATTACACACATTATTTATTTTTAAAAAATATAATATAAATAGAGTATCAAACACAAAATGATACGAAGGAATATTGAATTCTATTAGTCTTAGATTATATAAGAGCTTCAGACTCGGGCTCTTATTTAATAGTTCTTTATTTTTAAATTACTCTCATGCGTAGGGAGAAAAATGTTTATATAAGTCTTAATTAGTTATAAAGTTAAGCTAAGTCTATAAATAAGTATAAAGTTAAAAATCTTTTGTTTAATTTAATATGTTGTCCTGCTTTAAGATGATATATAAATGTATAAAGTAATTATTTATTATGTAAATAAAATTTCTATACATTTCACGATTTTTGTATTCAATATATACTATTTTAAATCAAACTTCAGACATAAGTTTTAAGGTATAAGGCATCCAAAAAAGGATATATTGAAAATTAAAAATCAGCCAATTTTTGCATTCACATCGGTAAGGATTAATTAATAAATTTAAGAAGTTGTCAATCATTGAGGTTTTATAAGTTTTGAAAAATTTCTTTTATGGAAAACTTAAAAACTACATGTGTTCCTTGAATAGTTAAAAATGTCTCTTTAAATTACAAGAAATTCTTAAATTTTGGAAGATAAATCAATCTTGAGAATATTTCAAGTTCATCGCGCTTAAAGACTGCAGTTTTTTTAAACTCCATTCGCATTCAAAATTATTTTTCAAAGGAGGAAATATTAATTTTCTTATTATGAAATTTCTTAAATTTAATTATTTAAGAAATTTCATTATAAGAAAATTAATAAAATATTGACAAGATTGAAAATTTTAGTGTTCTTAGACATTTCTTCCTTTTTCAGAAATGATATGCAGAATTGAATTATCGTAATTATTTTGTGCATTTTTGCGTTCAAATTATACTTGCAAATATTGGAATCCCACTCCAAAAACGGAATTATCAGCACAGAATGGAAACATTTGAGTATTGATACCTTTGATGTTAATAAATGATTAAAATTTCAGTATTCACATTGCTTATTATTGAAGATTATTCAAATGGTTTGAGTGTCTTAAGACGTGATACATATTGTAATACGTATGATGTAATGATAGCTTACGAAGCATGTTCTGAAATGTTTGTCAAAACGATGAAAACAGACTCTTTAGAAAATTAATTAGAATCTCCAATTTTGTGCCAAAGGTAACTCTTTAAGGTCCTAAAATAGAACTCAATACGAGGACATGGTAGTAACCATATCAAATTTTTAAAATTTTACAATCTTGTGATACTCTCACATAATATGATGATTATTTTATTGATGAAATAGCTTAATATTATTTTATTGATAAAAAATATCTGTGTTACGAAAAGTGGAACAAATAAACTTAGGATATTTTCGACGCATTGGTGAGTTGTTAAATTATTTTGAATTATTTATTTGAGTGATTGAGAACCAAAGGAAATGGCGATCCAGATCGATAATCTGGTGGATATATAATGAATCATTTCACGTAAAAATCAAGAATGAAATACTATCTGAAGAGATTTCAAATACAGAACTGTTGTCTAACATAAACTGAAACTTTATTCATTGCTTTTGATAAACAACATCAGTTGAATTACTGTCCTGTCACCAATATCAGATGCAATCATGTTGGGATATCTTATATTCCATGCCATGATCTGTTCCTACATGATGCGCCTCATCCACTAAGCCATGCGCCTCACCCACTAAGTCATTTGTTTGGCATTTGATAAATTTATTTATTTGTCAAGACATTCGCTCTTAACATCACGTTATGAGCTGCCTAATGGCTATTCATCGTATAACGCATAATTACCTTCTGAGAGGACACTTCATAGATAGGGGGACATTTTCAAGTGTACCAAGAGAAGAAATGAAGAAAACTCCGAAGAACCAACTACAGATGTGTATGTAGAAGGCAAAAGAACAACATTAATTTCTCAGTCCTCAACAGTGAGTGAGATCAAAGCTAAAAACCTTTTGCTCTGAAGAGCGGTATTCTACCACTGTGAGCCTTAACCTAAATTGCTTGGAGCACTTTCTTTCTATTGATCGTCCTTAGTAGTGATCCAAAAAAAGTTAACAAATCAGTAATACATTTAAAATATCATAATGTAAAAATTTTGCTTTTTCCTCACAGATCTTAAAAACCATTTTCCTACAAGATAATTAAATTAAACTCAGAGGCACGACAGCCCATTTGGGAGCCAAGGACTACAAGTGCCTATATCTGTTTCTTGACCAAGGGCTTGGGGTGCGAATCATGTCCCGGCTAAGTGGTCAACCTAACGCAAAACCCCCAGTGCTTAGTTCCCAAGCATGCTTGATACTCAGTATTATCGACCCATTGAAGAGATGAAAGGTTGAGTTGATTGTGCAGCCCGAAGACAGAATTTCCTGCCTGTGCGTTGGCAGCACCCTAGAAGAGATAATGCTAAGTTAAATTTAAAAATGAGTTGCAGAAATGCTTACGTTAGCTTTCATGGCTAATTTTGTTCTTAAATTTAGTTTCGATAAAACATTTGCAGAACTACATGTGATGCTAAATTGGACATTCTCTATGTTTGGTAAATATAAAAGCTCATTTTCGTCTTTCCTAGGTCTACAATACATTAACGGATAACTTATGATATGTTTTCGCATATATTTCTTTTGCACTATATAGCATTTTAACAAAGTTTTGCAGCAGTTTCATTTGTATATTTATCACTGCTCAGCCATAATCGTAGTTTAAAACTGTACCGTATATACCAAATACTAATATGTATACACACAAAGACTCCCGTTTTAAAGACATCATTTAATAACTACAGATTGACTTATTCTGCTTCTGCAACGATGATGTGTAAATATTTTCAAAGAAACACATTAGCTGTATTAAAGCTCAGTTTTGTGTTATGTGAACAAATTAAATAACGCGAAAATTGTTCAATAATTATTATGGTCATTGATATGTAAAAAATAAAATACAGTAGGAAGAATTATTATTGTGTAATATTCTGATTCTAAAATAATTATAAAATGGTAAGTGCGATACCCCGAAACATAAAATACATGAAGGAATTTGAAAACTTAAGAATGGGAAACGCGCTTAGCATCAAGTATCTGTTTGGTATTATTTTGCTACACAAAAAGCAGACATGTTTTACTTGAAAAAATTTAAAATCATCAATATTAAAATTTTGGAAGTTAAGTAATAAAAAAATTCGTATAACTTCTGAAAAATTTGAAATTAATAGTAAAAGATAGCAACTAAATTAATAATAAATCTCATAAGTTAGCATAAAGTAAGAAATACATGTCTATTAATGTAAACTTTAACTAATATGGACTTTAAAAAAATTCATCAACATATCCTTCTAACATATCTTTATTAAACTTCATCTTTTGTCTTAAAATTACTCATTTTAAGGAATGAATTTTCATTGTAAGAGGGGTTAGATTAGGGAAATATACAAATGGAAATATGTAATACTTAATTGCCTTGCAGTTTTCTAAGAATCTCAAGATTTTTGGGGTGAAAGTATACTTAAAAATACGATATCTGATTATAAAAAGGAAACATTCGAGCTTGATAATTTTTTTAAATTTGGATTTGATTCGAATTTTAAGAAAAAAAGACTAAAAATATTCGCAGAAGAAGCAGATATTTGTTCAAAAGTAAGGTATACAGAATCATAACGTGATAAAAAAAAAATAACTAAATCAATATTGTTATAAAATAGAGGGTTAAATGAATAAATTTACCATTGGGCCTTAATATTTTCAATGAATGCATATACATTCCATTTCATCACGTGACTTAGAACTTTTTTCACATTTTATTGAAATAGTGCATTGAACAGTAATTAACAGAAATTGAATGAATTGGATTATTCTCAATTAGTTAATTAGCATTCCCTTTTAGTATCTTTTACACTTACATGAATTAATTAGGGACATGATAGTTTCATTCAATTGTCAAAGTTGATTCGTTTTATAAAACTAAAACATTTATAAAAATTGTAAATATATGTTAATCATAAAAAAGTGAAATTTATGAATTTGACAATAACAGTCTTGTAAAAATTATTGAGTTTTAGGAATTATTGATTAACTTATGTCTCATTTACTCATTTATTTTTCTGTGTTATTTGTATGCTTTACATAAAAGATATTCCCCTTTTTATAAGTAAGTTCAATCCCTATTATTGTCATTTTATGCATATATATTTCATTATGTTGTTGAACAAGATGAATATTTGATATAATATATTTCTCTTTGTGATTAATATTTAAAATTAAAAGTACGCAGGAAATTTTCCTCGAAATATAAAAAAAGTTTGTTTAAATTTAATTAAATAAATAATAATTTTTCCTTTAATTTCTGTATTGGAAATTTTGATAAATTATGGTATATAAAATATCCTTATTCATTAGGTTAATAAATTTTCTCTTTAAAATGTCATTGAAATATTTTATGTATAAAAATGATAGATAATATGTTAAATTTTTGATATAACAATAATTACATTTTCGGAAGAATTATTAGAAAACAATTCTAATAATTCTTCTTAGAATGTAATACATGTGAAAGAACTTGTAAATAATTAAAAATTGAATAAGTTCTTAAATAATAAAACTTTCCATAATTAAAAGATAAAATTCGTATATATAGATTATCTGCTTTTCTTTTTCGTTTTTAGTAAACGTTTGCTTTCCCTTAGAAAAGTGCTTAAGAAATTTAGGAAGAAAATAAGAAAATTTATTTTATTCCTGACAGTAATAATTTCCATTTTTCAAAATGTGTTTCGATAGATTTTTTAGAATAAAAAAATAGCCCTTCAAATTTGTTTCTTAAAATTTTAAGGACTTAAATGTCCTATGAATGATGATATATGAGTTCTAATTAAGTAAGATAATATTAACCATTTCAAAGTATTTGAAATAATTAAATGAACTTATTCTGTTAAAAAAAATGATTGTGAGAACAAATTTTTAAGAAAGCGATTTTATTATCGTGCTTTCAGAATTTTATCAAGAGAAATAAGATACACAAGCAAATACCACCTTCCTTTTGTTTTTATTGGTGCAAGATGAAATGATTTATTTACAGGAGCATGTATCAATTAAGAAGGAACTTTTCTCTATATATCTTTATATATATTATTAATGCACAGTACAAGTTATGAAAAAGTACATTCAGCCAAGCTACAATGAAACAATATACATCTCTGCAAGATATAGAGCACACCTCAGCTCTTTTAAAATAATTAGAAACTTTCGGGGTTATTGTTTTCGATTTAGTAAGCTATCATTTATTAATGGTTCATACCCAACAACTATTGATACCAAGTGATTTATTTTAAAAAACGAAACAATTGTGAAAAACAAAGTGCTTCATTTCCTGGATTACAATCAATTTTTCACACTTAAAGAGAAACATTCAGATTATCAGTAGTTCATAAAATAAACAAAATATGAACAACTGCTAATCTATTTTAAATAAAGAAATAATTTCCGATGTAATTTAAGGGCAAATGTTTGTTTCCCCACATAATTTAAGTCCTAGGTTAAATTTTTCTGTGAGTAATCTGACAATAAAATATATAAACAAAAATAACAGATTCTAAGTTGCTGGGTATAAATCATTAAAGGCAAAATACTTATAAATACGAAAAATAAAATTTTATACATGCAAGCTATTTACATATATATATTCAATATTATTTTAAAAACATAATTTATCAAAAATTATGCAGCATCTTACTGATGCATATTCTATATAAATAAATTTGCAATTCATCTTTGCTGGGAGTAAGTATTTTCGATTTCTTGAGAATTTGCAGAAAAAGAAAAAGTTAGAAATATGAATAAATTTTAATCTGCAAGTAAGGTAGAATATTTTTTTTAAAAAAAAAAAAAAGAAAACATCATTGGAATTCTTACTTTCAAAAAAGTTTTTTCTCAATTTAAATTTTTAAGTAAGAAAAATAAAAGTACAAGTAATAACAGAAATTTCAGAGGAATTTTTTCAAAACTGCATTTGGGGATATTTGTTTCTACGTCAACATATGAAACTAAAATTCAATTCTCTAGAGTGTATTATAATTATTAAATGTTGTTAGATAATTCTTACGTAATATACATAAAATATTTTAAGAATAAGGTATCACACAAGAAATTTGGATATAATATGTTTGTTTTTTAATTGCTCGTATGAGACTCAAAGATTTTTTAAAAATTAATTTAAAATAAGTCTTTAAACAATCATATTTTTTGCACAAATTATAATGCAGTTTAAATAACATAATATATTTCAATAGTTTTATAACTATGGCCTACATCACTTTCTTGTTATTCACTTAAATAGTACAGTTGTTCTTAGAAATGTAAGAATAAATACTGAACAATCAATGCTTAAAACGCATTCATTTGTGTATAATTACTGAAGACAAAAATGTACAGTTATATATATTCATTTACAAAAACTTAATTTAAATTCATGGGAAGAGTACTAATTGCTCGAAATCGCTACAATCTTGTAGTAGAGGAAAAATACATTAAAAGAAATTTTGTAAATTCTATTTCCCATAAATCTCCACAAATATCATTTTTGACCTGAGATGTTTGCGAAAAAAAAAGTACAATTAAACAGTTTTGATCTGAAAATCACGAACTTATATTAAAATATATGACAAAAAGAAATATGGAGAATCTCAATATTTCTGAGTTAAAATAGTTCGCCAGTCTCTCGCGACTGGACTAGTTCTTTCTGTGTACATAGAATATTCATTCCGAATTAAGGAGTTCGATATACTTCATTTTACAACCAGAATGTCAAGTGAAATATAAGACACATTCCTTCCTAAAAATCACAATCCGAGATAAAAATTTCACACTCGTTGCACAGACAGGATTGAGCCCTCTTCGTAAATGGTGGAGATAGAAGTTAATTCGTGGCACCGAAAGGGCGAAGTCACTGTTCAATTTTTCTTTGGCAGGTCACCGTTTGTGAAGTGGTCGCGAATCAAAAGAAATGACGTGTTAATATTTGGAGAAGGCTCTGGTTTAACATTGCACATGTGCGTGGTTTGAGAAAAATTCAATGTAAAGAAATGGGTTCCCCAATCCCTTTTCTACAGTGACAGTCACTTTTACCGCTCAAAACAAATAATGGTGAACCATCCTCTAAATGCAGAATTCTTTCATTTCTTTAAATTCGTGATCACACGAGGAAAGTGAAATTCGAGTGAACCTTTCAATAGCATCTGAATTCAGTCTTTGTAGTCCGAAAGTCCGGAGCACAGTGGAGATGATCCTTCCGCGCTGGACAGTGAATTCGGAAATTGTGCCCATAGCTGTGCGCAGGAAGCTAGTGCCACTGAGGGACTCTTGTCATGATGATGATGATGGCCCACGTCCCAGCAACCGAGCCCTGGTTGCGGTGGAGCCCTATGTCAAGCCATGGCACCCACCATGCTGTTGGAAGTGGCCAATCCTAGTCCTCCAGTTCCCAACGGTACCCCGCTCGATGAAAGTGAAAGACTGGACAATCCTGGAGCACTGTTCATGTGCATAGGGGACGAGGTGACGAAAGATCCGGGCATAGAAATGGGCATGTTACCCTGATGCATGTAATGATTCATTGTCACAGACATGGAGGACATGGAACCTAGCTGGCTTCCTGGTCCGAAACTAGAAAAGGGCTTGTCCAAAGGTTTTAGACATTCAGGAATAGCAAGGCAACCTTTCTTTTTTTTACTTTTCGAAGAAAGTTTACGATTTCGAGTCTGTATTCCTTCCTTTTTCATAGTAAGTGGTCGGTTTACCTGAAATAAAGAAGAGAATATTAAATTAGTTTCACAAAAAAAAAAAAAGAGTTTTGAATATTAACTATACAAAAAAATAAAATAAATTTTTCACATCAACATGTAATCTATTCTTAATGATAGCAAACGGAATCAATAAAATAGATCAGAACTCATTTAATCCACAATACATGTATCTTTAAATTAAATGTGTATAAGCAAAAGACTATTTTTTTTCTTGTATCCAGATCAGTCCAACTTTAATTGATTGATTGATGGATAATTTTTTAATTGAATCTTAAAATTACTAAATCGGCTGATTTTGTTCCCTTAATAATGGCAAACAAGATCCTCAAATTCCAGGAGCATAACCTTTAAATTTCAACCGAACAAAGGTTCATTTTTTTTTCATGGCATCAAAATCACTTTGCAACCCCCGGACAACATCAACAATGCAAAAGGAAGCACCCGAAGGAAACAAATACTCCAGCAAAAAATATAAAATCAAATCAGTGACTCCGGAAGTTGCATTGCGTGCGCTGATCCTTCTAGTACCTGGGTGACAGCACGAGGCCGGACCTTGCAAACTATTCTCTCCACCGTCCTTCCCCTTACACTCCCAAATCTTGTCCTTAATAATAACTGAAGTCAAGAGGTATTGCATCTTAATCGGTCTCTCATTGTTCAAAAGGATGGTCATTGCCAGCCTCTTAAATGACCCTCAAATTCACTGTCCAGACTCCTAAATGACGGCGGCATTGTGCGAAAGAAAAAAAGAAGTTACCTCCTTCTAGTAGGAGAGAAAATGCATGCTAGAGAAATTTAAAAAAATAAAAAGAAGTCCCATAATCAAGAAATAGTGTGCGCAACTTTCAATTTTTTTTTCTCGGAGTCTGCCAATTAACACTGGTGGCAGGAAGTATTAGTAATGGGTATTGTCACGCAACTTGTTGCTCCCTCACGCACTCTTTTGAGCACTTGTTGCCCGTTGATGCACCTTGCGCTGAAACTAAACACATGTACGACTATTTATTAGCACGTACAATTTTTTAATAATAATAAAAAGGTGAATAAAACTATAAGAATATCAGGTAAAATATACAATGTGGTTCTCATTTCCTCTTGTCAATTCTTTTAGATGATTTTTTACTATTCCTTTATTATTATCATTTTTGAAATTGAACTTAATTTTAACACAGTTATATTTAAAAGGAACAATGTAATTATTATATATTACTTTAAATATATTTTTTTTATAAAATGTATGTGACATTTATTACAAATTCATACATTATTAAAGAAAACAGTCTGCGAACATATTAATACATTATCTGTTCTGTATACAATTAGATAATAATTCTTTGCTTTGCATTCCTTTGGAACAACTAAATATGAGATAGATTATTTTTTATAATTGTTAGAATATAAAAAAGAGCAATAAAATGCTTTTCTAACGAAATAATTTTTCTTTGAAAGTAAAAATTCGTTAACGGATCGGTTTCTGTTTATCAAAAGTGAATCACATTCTAAAACACTTTCTATTAAATATTTTACTTAAAGGGTATATATTTACGTCTCTTATAATATGATGATACCCATTGAATACTGGATTGAGAAGAAAATCTTTTCTTAAGAACTTTTTTTTTTAAGATAAGTAAAGATAGAGCTTTTTCCTTTTTTTTTTTTTTCCCCACGTTCTCCATTTAAATAGCCTAGCAACTAAACTACATTTAAAAAAGAGGTATGAAATAACATTATATTGATTAATATAGTAATTAATCAAAACGTTCTTTTTTAATTAA
The DNA here is from genome assembly GCA_026290005.1 of Latrodectus geometricus. Lineage (NCBI taxonomy): Eukaryota > Metazoa > Arthropoda > Arachnida > Araneae > Theridiidae > Latrodectus > Latrodectus geometricus. The sequence goes on from JAPDSC010044456.1 coordinate 54,555, forward strand.
TACTTCATCAAGGTAATTAAAAAATTAGTTCAAGAAGCTGTTTTTGTTTTCTTACACGTGCATGACATATCGGTGTCCTCATATAATAACTCAGACTGTGCAATCACCTGGTCTTGAAAAATCTACCATGTTGTATGTGCGGCAACGACACTGGCTAGTCACGTCGGTAACTGATAGTTATAGAAAGCGGTTTGGCAGCAGGGGTGACAGTGGCTGTTTGGGAAGCGGTGCACGTCCGGCACTTCCTCCGCGAAGGTCCCTGACACATCTGCGTCGGAACACCACTCCGCCGCTCTCCCATTGTGTCACCTGTCGCGACTCCGCCTCCTCGATCCACCTTTCAGCACATTTTCACACGGCGTTTAACTATCATTCCTTTGATGATAGGTTTCTGTATAAGACAACTGAGATCCCAGGCATGTTTCGGGAAATCAATTTTCTGGGTGACAGAGAAAGTTTCTTCAGAACAGATCATCATTCCACAGCGAGCAAAACATCCTTCCAGAAAAAATTTGTATTGATGACTGGTCTTATATGATGATGAGTTTCTTTATTTTAATTTTTTATGCAAATAAATTAGAATTTGACTAAAAATAATTGATTTGCAAAACTATGCAATGATTAAAATAAAAGTTATAATATACTTTAGTAATCAATGTTTACACACCCACACACATAACGATTCTTTTCTCTTTTTTTTAAGTTCAAATAAAGCAAAATGAAATGTATATGTTAAAATGACTTTATTGACTATGAATATTCTAACTGTGTGCGTAAAGATGTTTTACCCGTATTTAACAAATAACTTGAAATTTTAATTTAAAAAATGTTTCCAGTTTAATTACGTTTTTAATAATTATGAAATAAAATATTGTTTTCTTTTGATAACAAGAAATAAATTTAAGTTTATTTCATGAAAGAAATACAACTTTTCAATAGATAAAATAATCATAGACGTAAAAATAAGAAAATAATGTCATCTCCCAATAAAATTGGTTCTCTTCATTCATAAATGAATGAGGTGATAATCAATTAAAGGAACAATGATATACGAGAATAGATAGAAAAACTGACAATATAAATGGAGAAAACGTTCGAACAAAGGCGGTTAGGAAAAAAAAATACAACTCCATTCTTTGTACTCATCGCATTTTATTATCACTACTTCCAATTCTACTTAACAGAATAATCGGCTCTGGGTCCACTGAACACGTACAAAAAAAAAAGTGCGTCGCTGTCAAAGGCAAAGAGAAAAAATTTAAAAATAAATAATTTTAAAATGTGGTAGGGTGAGATGGGGAGGGTGAAGTAACCGCTGAGCATGGTCAAGAATACGAATGAGACAGCGACCCAATTAAAGACGAGGGAGAGATGATGTGAGCAGAAAGTGGGGGTTAGGGGACAGATGCCGCACAACCCCCCTACTGGACAAGAGGAGCAGGAATAATAGTTCTTAGTCGCGCCACAGTGATTCTGTCTTCCTGTTACATTGTTAGCGGTTGGAACAGGTAGAAAGTATATTCATTTTGGCGGTATTATTTCCCTTCTGTGAAAGTGTCCGGCCATTCGTCCTACTTTCGGTCCTTTTGTGCCATCAGAAATGAAACTATTGGTCAGGTGGACATGAACTGGTTCATTTTATTTTTCATTCAAATAATTCTTTTTTGAATTGATGAGAGAAAAAAAATTAAAATCTACTAAATTAATTAATATGCAAATAGGACATAATATTAAATGTAAGAATGAAGAATTAACAATCTAAGCGTTACCAGTGTAATCATAATTACTTAATTCCTGAAATAAAATAGAATTTGACTCTCTTTTCATATATTTCATAGTAAAAAATTTAGATGATCAACTACAAAACTGAAATTAGTGTTTAAGCTATTATTGTATAAAAACTGAAAATAATTTGAAGGACATGTGTTGTTTTGATACTTGAAAAATCTAAAATTGACTACCAGTTTATTTTAAAAAGCCACCAACATAATTACAAACGTCTAAAGATAACTATGCACGTAAACGAGATTATTTTAGTACTGGTTTTGTTTTAAGCATAATAATAACTCAAAATTAAAAAAGTATTCTGAAAAATTTAAGACAATGATAACAAATAATTTTTTTTAAATTCTTTTGAATTAGTCAGCACTATATTTGTAATTCATGCTCTTAAAATAATGAGCTGGGCACGTTTCGATTTGCGTCATTATCCATGAATAAAATTGCTGTAAATAATGCATGTCCATTACAGTCATGGGAACTCATCATAAAATGCAATTCTCATGCTCATTAGCAGCATCTTTTAATGGGCTAATTGGTTCCACGGTATTACGAGAACAGGAATCGAAAGGCTATCTCTACTTGCTCATTTGACCTCCTATTTTTATTATTATTATTCCTGAGGTTTGAAAGTAAAGGAAATGGATAAATGGTTAGAAAACCACCGGGGGAAAAGAAAAAGAATCAATTGCCTCTTCCTCTGTTGTTCGTGTGGCAATGCGTGTTCGAACAACTGGTTTTGTGAGCACTTACACAGGTAATTTTTCGACAGGTGCTTGTATTTGTTTGTTGCTACATGATAACAGATCACTGCAGAATGGACGTACAAGTCGATTCATGGGAATTTTATGCTTAGATTTTTTTACATTCAATAAGATTTCAAGTGAAAAGGCAATGACATTTGTGGTAATTACACAGTTCATATTTTCAGTAAATCAAAACAAATTATGTTGGTAGTAAAAACATTCATGCTGATGAAACAAAAGTTTCGCTAATATATCCTTTGTTAATTCATAAAATCAGCAACTTAATTAAAATATATTATATAAAAATATATGAACAAAATCTACTTAAGTATATTTTGTATCTTAATTAAAGTAAAACCGGATTTAATTAATTTTGAAAATAAAATGCTCGAAATAGATGAATAATCATTGAAAAATGATTTCACTCCAACTAATATTATAGAGCAAAACTCAATTTGCACAAAAAATTAAAAGCACAAGAAACTTGATCTCGTGCTTCAAAAAGGGTTGGTGTTGCTGTGAAAAAATAAAAGCATGGATAATCATCAACTTAAACATCAATTTAAGCGAAATTTGAACTATACTTCTAGACAAAAAGAAAGAACAAAGTGCATCGAAATATAGAAAGTTTCAGTCAAGAGTAATAATGTTAGACTACATCAATTGCTGTTTGAGAGGTTATTTTAAATTTTGATAGAATTTTTTTTTTCAGTCTTTTTACTCTTTGCAATAATGTAATATGGAAATCTATTATTTAGATTACTCTTTATTATGTTTTATTTTCTATCGACTCCTTTTTTATTCATAAAAAAATTTGTAAATATCAATTTTAGGAAAAAAAATTGAATATTGATTTTTCTAAATCTATTTGAAAACAATAATATAAGTATATATAATCACAGATTTACTATCTGTAAATCTGCCATTTTAAGCAACCTAAACCTTGAATGATATAATCCAAACCACACAAAAACAATTCACTGGACTCAGCTGATGGAAACAGAATGAGAAATAAGAAAATAGACTTCTTTTGAAACCTGCACTTTTCTCTAAAATTCGAAATTAAGCATCATTTAGAAGACTACCGTTCGCACCGGGGATAATTGTTTACCAATTACCATCATCCTCCACAAATTGGCGTCCGACAATGCATTAACCATTATTACTCAACAAATTTCCGCTCGGTCGCAGAAAAGCGAGATTCAAACATTCGGAGAGAAAAGAAAAGTAGCTGCACGCACAAAACAATAATAATTGGCTAACAATTGAGGGGTCATTATTTCTTCGCCTGTGCCACACAGAGTGAGAGAGGGGGACGACAGATTTTGAGGGAAGGAGGGAGGGAGGAAATAAGCCTATTTTCTTGGAACTCCATAATCCAGGCAAACTTCGTATGATAGAAAAGTAAAATTGGTGAGAAGATTCTTATTTGATTTGTATATGCAGCGTATTCTTCCTGTTCAAGTGATTCAATAAAGAAAAATCATAAGTACTAAAATGTTATGGAATATATTACGAGATAAGGTCAGTTCTTAAGATTCGTCATATAAAATAGTAACGTAAAGGAAAATAGAATAATAATCTGTTTCTACTAATAAAAAAATGTGCCTTTATTTTAAAAATTATATTTTTAATATCCTTTCGTATGAAGAATTTTGTATACTATTATAAATTGTAAAAATTATTAGCTAAGAATACACGGTTTTCTGATAGATAATGAGAAGAATCTAAAAAGAAAATAAGCAAGGATGAAATTGAAATTTCATCGTAAAAAGTTACATATACAAACCTATATTTTTATATTAATTCACTAAGAAAACTCAAGGATTTTATTTGAGATATTCAAATGTTCCATCATGTGCAAAACATAATTTTAGCACACAATGTCAAGGGAGATATCTAAGCCTCCTCCTCTTTCTATCATACTAGACTTACCATGATCTAGTGGTATGTTCTTTGAAATAGAAGTTTAAAGTTTCAATCTTAGCTATCGATAAGCGATGGATACTGCGTTTCGGCTTTCTGCATACACGTTGTCATGGTAACTTTTTGATGTATAAAGTAGGAAAGACGAAAATGCAATGAATATTATATTAAAAAAGAAAACATTGAAATAGCTTTTAGCTGTTGAACTATTCACTACGTATTGCCAGTTTCACCACATTAGAAGAGAAATATTAAATTTACAAATTGATAATGTGCATATTGATTTTGTGACGAGATAAGAAGCTGATCTCTAAAGGGTTTCTAAAGCTGGAACTGAACCTATAATCTTCCAGTCAAAAGCGATTTTTTAAATCAAGCTATCACGACTCTTTCTAGGAATCAAATATCATGAATGATTTGATGAAAAGTAATATTAACAGTATCTGAATATCAAATATGATTTAAATGTGAATTATATTACCTTTGCTCTTTATTTATCTATTTCTTCTTACAAATTCAGCTAAATGTGAAAATAATTAAAGCGATCAATAATTACTTCAAGAAACAAACTCACTTAGTGAGAAAAACTTGTTTTATAATTCATTCATTGAATTCAATAGAATGGTAAATTCAATTCGAGCTGCTTATACATCCTCCAGGAATGTAGAGCTCAGTGAAAATGAGCAGCACCCAAGACTACTATTGGCATCATAATTTATCTTCGGCCTGGTGCAGGAATTTTGCCATCCCTGATTAATCACTGAATGCTTAATTTCCTGCTTTCGGGCTCATTTATTGAATTGGTATTCCGAAGTGATAATCAATGCAGGCCTACCACCTCGGCGGCGGGAGATTTATTGGCTTGTGGGACACGCCGCCACTGTACCCAATGAAATAAAGCAACAAATAAAAAGACACGAATGAGTCTTTTCTCACGCCGCAAAGAAAAACCACTCCTTTTATTTTCGAACGGAGTGGCTCACTTTTAATGTAGTTTTAGCCATGTAATGTATGTGTGATGAATATATGTATATTTCCCCTCGCTTATTGAGTAATGCTTGTCCAGGTGCTTAGCTCTACGGTTGTTTTCCAGGTAAAGGCATCAATCCTTCGATTTATCAGGAATTTGAATAAGAGTGGAGGGTAGAGGGGGAAAGCCAATAACCTACTTTTTAGAAAAGACAATTTTAAGCAGACTCGAGCACACTCGTTTGTCATTTCCATAAAAAGACGTCTAGAGTGTAAAATAATAGGAAATAGAAAAATTTTCAGTGGGTGCACAATAAGAAGAAAAATCCAAACATGATTTAATTTAAAAATTCCAAACATGATTAATTAAATCAAAATCTCAATTTTTTGAAAAAAATTCAAAATTGGTAATTTTTAGTAAATGTCAAATTAGCATTCTATATTTATGTTTGTTTAAAGTTTTTGTAATATTGTTTAATTTTTAAGGACTATTAAGAACTGAATTTCAGATTTTTAATAGAAACAATTATAATATTAACTTCAGCAAAATTATCCATTAAATCTTTCACTTTACATGATGTTAGGTTTAGTTATCAAGATGTAATTTTAATATTATTAATTCAGTTAATAATATGATTTATCTATAATAATATTATTTGAATATAAGACTTATACAAAATTATAGCAATTTACTTTTACCTTATCAAAATGAGTTAAAATTATTTTTTTAAATAAATAGCCGCTACACTTTTTTTTTCTTTTTTTTTGCAAACTTTATCGAAATCCTATCTTGAACTGTATTTATTGGATCTCTAATATTCATGTGTAAAAATAACTCAATATAAAAATTGCAAAAACCTTAGGAAATTTTCCCTTTAAATTTATGTAATAAACTAGACATAAAACTACTATGCTATAAGCATCACAGTAAACATAAATCTAAAATATTTATTTATAGTTAAGGTGTGTAAATAAATATAGATTTATATTTGTTAATCTTCATTTTTATTTTTGTAAAAAATACTTATAATATATTTCGATAATGCAATCTAGTGTTATTTCTCCTTTAAAATCCAACTTTTAACTTTTGTTTCGTTAAAAAATTAATCATTTTTGTTTCTCTTATTGTTTCTATTAAACAAAGTTTTAAAAAAAAGTCTTTAAATAGGAGAAAATTTTAATGATTTGTGATTCATCTGTACATATAATTAAATAAAAAGATCACAGAAGTCAGTACTTTCTTTACTAGTTCATCATGACCTGGGAGAATTTTTCTCACTAAAAGATGAAAATTTAAAACTTTTCGAAGGAAAATTTCAAGAAAAATTTTCCCGCTCTCTTACATTTTTTAAACAATATTCCTCGTGCGTTTATTTACTTTTTTCATTTCCGAGGCGGAAGACGACATTTTTTCCTCTTCCCAATCTGGCGCTTGTATTTTATTTATACTTTCTCATTTTAACGGTTTTTAATGAAGGATATTTTTTTTTTCTTTCTTGTATTTGAGCTCCTTGCGGTTTGAAAAAGCGATTGGGAGGAAGGACGTTATCGGTTTCTCATTTAGATATCGCGCTCTTCCCGTTCCACAGTGTTCATTACGCTGCTTCCGGCTGCCTTCTCATCGTCTTCGCTCGATTCCAAGAAACACGCTCAAGCCATCTCTGCCTGTGACACTTCTTTCTTTCTTTTTTTTTTTTTTTTTTTTAAGTCTCAATCATTAAAAACACGAGGAAAACAAAAAAAATTCGTTGGTAGGACTATTCAATATAATTTTCCTAATAGTAAAAATACCAATAAGTATGTGTGTTCTGATATTTCACTGGAACTAAAAAATGTGCTATTAAGATGCACCCTAAAACACTCCCAGAATCACAGCAGACTAATTATGAGTTACGATTTAGTGACAAATTCGATACCTGAGCTCTAACTTTTGGTCTCGATTTTCTCCAAACTTTTTCAGTATACTGATGGTAGGATCTTAAGCCATATTGACATGACATTCAATTGTATCATGCCAACGATGGCATTACAAATCACTTTACCGCAGAAGAAATCTTCATGCTTAAATAAGTAAGTCATATCTGTATTTTGAATTACAGTACCAAGTGATAAAACAGTGTTCACACAAGTTCGATACAAGGAACGAAGTAGCTATTCTGTTTTTGCATGCATATATTTTTCCAAAAAAATAAAAAAAGAATTATTTTTCTCTCTCACAACAATTCTGCTTTCAAAGTAAATACGGATCACCCAATTTTGTTTCATTATTTACTCCCCTATATTTCAAACGTTTTGATTTTTTCCAAGTATAAGTAATAGTGCATAAATTGACAATAAGTGATTTTGCATACTTTTGTTATCATGGTGTAAATATTAGTCTAAATTTAATGGAATGTCAATAAAAGGGATAAGTTGCTGCAGGAAAATTTGTTAAAGAACTTGAAAGAGGAGAAAGAGTTATCTACTACTTAGTTTTTACTAGGAATTTTCGACAGACATCCCTTTCGTCAAACGGGGGAAAATGAATGTCACTATTCAGTGGAGAGGCGCCAAGACAGGCGCCAAAGAGTCGCCTTTTTGGCTCCTTCCTTGGCAGGGGATCTGGAGAACAAAACTGACAGAAAAGACGACTGTTGCGAGCAATATCAGATTTGCAGGGATGCGCTTGTATTGTGCGTGATCAAAGGGTTCCTTGTAGCACCCTCCGGAAACAGCTAAAGATCCGTTTTCACGTCTTAAAATTATAATTAAGATCTCAGAAACGACTTATTTCTTAAGCATCGACGGATAGAACAATGAATAACTTCTTTTCTGTACGTAATGAAGAATAAAATTTATAAAAAATATATATTTTGTTGAAATTACTTCCATTATATATATATTTTTTTTCAAATCATAAAAAGTCAATTAAAAATATTTTTCTTTTAATAAACATTTCAAAAATATTTATTTATTATATTTTTATTAAATCTATATCCTGATGGAAAAACATTTTGAAAGGAAGTTTCAACAGCATTTTTTGAAAGATTTTTAACTGTCAAATTGCTTTCGCAGTTATTTAAAATATTTTGATGATCATAAAATTCAACACAAAACCTTTCCATTACACATATTTAACATAACAAAATGCAACCATTACAAAAAATTTCTCTTGTAAAGTTTAAACAAAAAGCAATAATGATACAGAATAAAACAGATCTTTCAAATTGTTCATCAATAATTTTTCCATCTCATCAAAAAAACTAGACTTTTGTTATACTGACAGTAATTTTTTTAGTTTCTCATGAATTTCAAATTTAAGTTCTTTCTTTTTAGTTACTTTATTTATAAATATAATAAATAAATGTACTTATAAATTGAAAAAATAAGGATAGCTTATTTTTTGTTGATATTTTATCATTAAAAATCATCAAACGTAAAAAAATATCAGAATATTTAAGAAAAATTGGGATATCATAAGCGATTTTTTGTAAAATTTTTATGAGATTTTTAAATTGTTCAGTATCCATTTTAAGCAGAAAACAATGATCATTTTTATGATTTGGTTGAATATATGAGTTAGTAAGCAAAATGTGATTGTATAGAGATCCTAATAATTTATCTGTATTTTGCGATGAAGCCTTTTTTGCCTTTTATATTTGATGATATTTTGCCTTTTTGTGGGTAAACCACAAAACTGAAGTTTATGTCTTAAAAATTTCTTCCTCAAAAATGCATATTTTAAGACATTAGCAATTAGTTTTAAAATGTTCTGATGCTTTAAGTTCAGATGTTACGTTTTATAGAGAGCATTATTTAACTGTAGTATTGCTTGCATTTTTTTTTTTTTTAAAATTGAGTTTGTTTTAATCCACTTGTCATCAATAAAAAAGCAATATTTACTTTAATGAAATAACTTAGAAAAGATGATTAAACTATGTGCTCTTGAACATTATCGAAATAGTCCATACGAAAAATTAGCTTAGAAATTTTTTTAATTTCAATTCTGAAATTTCTCAAAATTATTATCGCATTCAGTGGTTCAGATTTAGTGTATTTTCTCTGTAAACTCCAATCCTCTTTCATCATAAGTTTTGAATCTTTTTTTTTATCCAGCTTGAGAAAACCTTTTAAAATAACTTCATATCAATGATCCCGCATTTTATGCAGCCAAACTATGCGCGACATCCGCTTCTTTCTCTTCCTTCTTTTTTCCAGGTAATGCAGTAAAAAATCCGGGCTTTGCACAATTGCCCCCCTCCGACTCCTCCGCTTTCATCTCAAGACATTTGGCGCCAATAGAAATTCGAGTCTTAATATCGACCTCTAGCCCCACAAGGTTAGTTCTCGTTTTAAAATCCCCTCAGTAGCTTTCCAACTATTTTTAATATTCCTCCAATAAGAAATACAAATTTTCTTATGACTCAATATCGATATATTGAAATATCAATACAACACAGCAAAAATATTATCATAATACTTTATGTCTAATTATAATACAGAAATATTATTAGATTTTTATAGTAATTGAAATATTATATAGTAATTTTAATATGAATATAATAAAAAAATATTATGGTAAATCTTCATAAGCGGTAAAATGTTAATTTTTTTAATCAAAACACGCTATACCTTAAATATAGAATAGAATAACATCAAGTTGAAAATGCTTGAACTATTTTTAACGATTAAGTTTAGTGAAGTGACACAGCTAAAGACGATGAATAATACTTGGTTGGTAAAATACAAAGGAAGATAGATATATTCATTTAAAATTATTTATTTTGATTACTAAATTTAAACTTCTTAAATTGGTTCTTATAAAATGGAAGATGAAAAAAATGTGCTAAAATTTCACTACAACACATCATTTAAAGAAAAAGGAAACACTGAAAAATTAGAAGTGGTATTAAATCCCTCCATACAAGGAAATAAAGATCCTAGGCACAAAAATTTATGATATTTTGTGGATAAAATTATCAACGATGATTATTAACATTTGATTATTTCGCTTATTTTATAAATGATAACAGATTAAAGTTTGAAGCAATAATCGTAATGCATTCTTTATAGAAGGAAGCAATTTTTCTTTAAATACCCCTTCAGAATTATATTTATAAACCATAACCTGTATATAAATTTTAGGGAGTGTGCTTTCCAGAAATCTTGAGACAGAAAAATGAAGATTCACGAATGAATAAAAATTAGTACTTCGTGAAATTTCATTTTTTTCTCGTATTTCACTCTCGGTTCAGGAACACAGGACAATGAATAGAGGGCAGTATGACAAAATCAAAAGAGGAGAGTGGCAGACGACGTAACTGGAGAAGCCCCTCCGCAGGGGGTCCAGTCGCGTGCGGGGTGCTCTGCAGGAGGACGCAGACCGCGTACCCGAGATTCCGAGAATGCTTTGCACTCTCAGAGTCGGCAAAGACGGGTAGTGGCGCCAACTTTCTTCTTTTTCGTTCATTTGCTCATGGATGCTGTGAGAACTTAATATAATGCTCTCATTTGCCCCATTTTTCTCCACCTAAACTTGCCGAAATTGTCAATAATGACGCTATTATTCAATTCTTTCCGATGTATTCAATAATCGTATGTCAATAATTATTGAATACATCGGAAAGAATTGAATAATAGCGACAATTATTGAAAATAATGTATTCAATAATTGTCGGTGTATAATTTTATTTTCCTTAAAAAATATAAAGAAACAAATATGAAATTTTCAATTTTCATTGAATCAGAATGAAATTAGTATTATGATTAAAGATGTTAGACAGGAAATTTCATTTTGAATATTTAGATTTATTTTACTAGCACTTATAAGATATCAAATACCCTAAGTCCGATTAAAATTCTTAAAGCGGTAGCTATAGATCTATTGTAAAATAATATTTATTTGATATAAAAATCATTAGGAAAAAGAATCTAGCTTTATTAAAAGAAAAGAATTATTAAAATAATAATATATATTAAGAGCGATATTATAAGAAGAAAAATCTATCTTTATTAGATATAAGGAAATGAAAATCTTATATTTATTTGTTAAAAAATATAAATCAATAAATCCATTGCTTAAAAAAGAGTTTCAACTTAATCGTACTTAAAAAATTAAGGGGACAACAATCAAAGGAAAAATTTCAATATTAAAAAACTTTAATTATTACTATTAAGAGAATAATGAAAACTCACATTAACAGAAGCGCTTTCATTTTTTATAATTTAGTATATGAAAATATTCGAGATTCTCTTTTTGAGCTTTAAGTAAATTTCACATTGTAAATTGAATGCTGAATTATATCTTTGTTGATTTTTTTATGTTAAATATATATTAATAATAGATTAACTTTAAAGAAGTGAATAATAAATATTTATTAAATGTTTTTATTATTAAGAGCTTCAAATTTTGGCTTAAAATAGAATATCTTTTCAGCCAAAAAGAAACCTTATTGCACTTCCTTCATTTTCTGGAACGAAAAACTAATAACGAATTGCTTAGTGGGTTTTCTCGGATTCCTCAGGATCAAGTCCCTTTTACTATCGTCCGGCGCCAGACGTAAAATAGTTTTAGACTCCCACAAAAAAATATATCAACTGAGATTTACTGTTGTGTACTTGGCGTTAAAAAGCAATATAACCTAGAATCCTGTGTCAGTTAACAAAAGACGATTTTCCTTTGCTATTGAAGAATCCAGGTGAATGATTGATAACTTTTTTCAAAGACCAACAAGTCAGGCTACCAGCTGAGAAAATGAACCCTCACTTTATCAAATTGTCAAGTGACCACAACCTCCCAAATATATCCTTACCCATTGGGGGTTCCGGAAAAGGATTCGAAGGGAGACCGGGCGCCATCGGAGGGTAGTAAATCTGTGGCGCCCGTCGCCACTTCGTTAACTGTGACGAAAACTGCTAATAACGCTGAGCGTTAGTAGTATGGAACTAATTGGTGTCATCCATCCATTCGAGAAAAGACAACATTCGAGAGCAGGAAATTCGATCCTTTGGAGAGTGATCCACAAGTGGTTTATAGGGGACATATGAAGACATTTCTTGTCTCAAAGGAGGAAATAATTTGTGTCCGTTTTTTGATATAGCATATTTCGCTGCACATGTTTAGGTATAAAAACAAATTTGTTAACTTTTCTAGATAGTGACATACAAGAAATAAATTATTTTACTGATTTTTTTTTCATTCCATATGAAAAAAAGTTCTTTTTAATTTCTTTAATATATCATAGAGCTAAAAGAATGTACTATTTTGGAAACTATATCGAAGTGTGGAAACTAAAATAACGATTGCTTCAATACAATGTATATTGTGCATTAATTTTGTAAAGTAAAATTTTATAAATGAAAATTACTAAATTTTATACATATATATAAATATATATTTATATATATATTATTTATGATTATATTAAATTTTCCTTAGTTTACAAAATAAAAGATATATTTTTCCAAATTTATTTTCCATTACTTAATTTAATTTATTATGCTTATTTTTGTTAAATTACTATTTTTAATGCTATTTGTTATAATTCATTAAAATAAAATTTTATTTCATTCTATCAATAAACCTTTTTAAATATTGTATTTAATATACTATTCGTGATTTGCTATGGCTTAAATGAATATTTATTAGCACTTGAATGAATTAAAAAATGCAAAACAGAAAATCATGATGTATTTGGCACGAATGTATTTTTTTATATTACCTAAATTGGAGAAAAAAGAGTTAAAGAAATAAAAAGAAATTTGAATTGATCTTTGGTGAGGTGATTTCTATTTTGATTTAAAAAAAACCAAGCTCTAAAATAATCCTTGTAAAATCGATGAGACGAATCAATCCCCGTTTGGATTTTTTATACATGCTTCCAAAAGATTGAGTGGTGTGAGACTACATAGTTTAGTAAAAACATAAGTAAACGAGAGGGAGATCAGGTATGTGGGGGTGAGAGCCATGACCTAGGGTTCACGTTACCCCCTCTTACCTCACGCTACCCTCCCCTGCATCACCTCCGTCCACCCTCCCAGACTCTTCTCAGCAGCGGTGGTTTTCTGATTTATGATCACTGAGCAAATAATTATAGACAGTACCCAGCAGAATAATGCGAGCCAAAGGAGATTATAAAAGTCCATTTCATAGACACATATTATAGCTTGAAAATGCTCTCTCCCTCTGCGCCCTCCCCCCCTTACGTGAATTGCATCTATTACGTAACTGCGATCTCCCACCCCAGTTCTGTTCAATTAGACCCCAGTGTTTGTTTTTCGTGAACAGATCACGAGTTGAGGAACTTTACCCGCTCCCCCTACGACTCCTTGAAAAATCTGCATTTCCGTATCATTTTGATTTCCCTTTTTGTTTACACGTTTTCTTGTTGGCATTATTTGTAACAATTTAGTGAATAATATACTCAAATATCTTTCGCCTTGAGTTAAAAAATATTGTTATTAAAGATGAAATTTTATATTATTCAAAACGGCGTTAAATATTTTTCTCGTTTACTAAAATTGCTCTCATCATATTAAATTTATATAAAATCGAAAAAATAAAACAAGACATTTATTTTTACACATACAATATGTGAACTCGATTGCTAATTCAACTATCAATAAAATTATAACGTTTTTTTTTTTCAAATTCTCTAAAGAATTTTTAGCATACTCTTTAATATCTTATTCAAAGGAATCCAGCTTTGACATTCAAAGATAGGCAGTTTTAACAAATATTTTAGGTAAATTTTGATTATTATATATATATATAATGCCTAGTTACAAATATTACAATGTTAAAGCTTTGGGGTGTAATAGCTGAATTTAGACATGAGTCTTCAGCCATTGCAGTAAAGCCATACTTTGTGCCAATGTGGTCAACACCCCTTAATGAAATGTTGGTATTTCACTTTATTCATTTTTCGTCTTATTTCATGTAAACTAAATTCATATTATAAATTTCCCTTTGTATATACTAGTTATTTATTTTACCTTTTGCTTTTGTAATTTTAAACAGTTATATATATGCTAGAGGCTGAAATATAGGAATTTCTGTAATGCTTACATTATGCAGTTTGTAATAGAGTCCACAGGCATTGCAGACAGGTTCTCCATTTTGGTTCCGTCTCCACAGTGTGGTCGTGGTCGTTTTACAGTTCGCGCAACTTGTTCCCGCTCTTCTCGCCGCGGACTGTAAAAGAAACAGAATCATTAATTATAATAAAAATCAAATAAATATTCAACATTAGTAAAACTACCAGAATTTTTTTTTTTTAGCATTAATTGTCAACATTATCACAGGTAAATTATTGGATTGTAATCCTTACTTCTAGAAAAAAGTTTTATAAGCATATATTTTTTATTAGTTTCGCTAGTGGAATCAAATAAATGTGCCACATTTAAGAAATACTCATTTAATATTTTTTAACAAAGGAATCAAATAGTTGAAATTTTTTGGTATTATTAAACATTATAAATAATTGTTTCATTTGTATAATATAAATTCACCACGACTTTACTTTAAAACTTGCATTTCTTATAATAGTTAAAACAACAAAACGTTAATTCTAAATTCCAACAATGGAAACTTGACTTAAATAACAAATCATGCAAAATGAAAAAAATGCCAACTTATTGTGACAAAACTGCGAACACATTATAGCAATCATTGCGAGATACGTGGTTCAAATCGTTCCAACGTACTTATCATTCTGCTCTTGATTCACCTTGGACTTGATCCCACAAATTTGTTGAGATATTTAACATTTCGCGAGTATTTTATAAGAAAAACGAAAAAATATGAAATGCGACAACTAGACTGTTTTTGTTTTCAAGAAATGCAAGCATTTTCCCTATTTTCATTTCAACCGTTTGCAGTTAAAATGACATAAAGAATTTAAAAAACTAGAATTTTTCCCAAAATTAAGACAGATAATTTTTATTATGAATCTTAATTGTTGACAAATAATTTGACTTCCTTATTTTCCATTAAAACTTAACAAATTTTCCTTATTACATAACTTAAACGTATCTTTAAAACTTTCAAAAGTTTAACATTTCATTGTCTTTCACTCAATGCACATCTATACTGGCAGAAAAATATAGCGATTAATTTCATTCTTGATGAAAATTGAAACAAGATAAGTAAATGCGATTATTTAGTCATCTATTATATATTTTCCTCAAGGAAACATACATCTTACTAGCTAAATATTATGATAATGATCGTTTTTATGGTAATAGTTAAAAGTGTGTTGTGCTATTTGTTGTAAATTGACATTGTAGAAAATAGTTTTTTTGGGAAAAGCTGCATAATTTTTCTCGCATTATTTTGGAGCAAGATATCTTAATTTAAGAATAGTTCCTTCTCAAGGATACAGTTAAAGACAATGTATAGAAAAGGGGGAATAGATTGAGTTACATTATCTTCGAGGTCATCGAATGCATTAATTATCGAAATTAATTGCTTTCATATTAGAGATATGCCTCTACATCAAAACAAATAATACATTCCATAAAAATATATCAAATAGATTTTTTACTTATATAATTAAATATGTTTATATGACACAAGGCCTAACTAGACTAAACCAATAACTCAGAACCACTACAAACATCTACTCCAAAAGAGGATAACAAACCCACCAAATGCTAAGCCAAAATCTTGAGCTTAACACAATCAATTCATTAAATTATGCTCCAAATAAGATCCAAAAAAAGAGAGGTATCACAGGTTTAGTACTCCCTATGTAGATTAAATTAATTGATGACATTTTTTAGCAATGAAAGATTAATTAAAACAATAGCCGTAGTTTAAATAGCATTTCGGAAAATCTCTTTTTATTTGTAGAGTTACTCGAATATTCCAAAAAATAATTTATTCTGTCTGAAGAATAAACAATTACATTATACATCAAAGTAAATATGCAACAGAAAGACCACAGGATTTAAGTCATTTTTCATATCGCAAGCAAATTGAAAAATAAATCTAAAGCGATATCTAAACGGTTACTTTTCGGCGATACTAGTGCGCCATTTTCCTTCTGAGAGGCTTGTCACCCGCTGCTCTGGTACAGGCAGTACGTGCGGCGACTAGTAAGCGAGCCAATTCAGCAACCATTTATTTCTCATGTCCGGACCTCATAAAGAACGTCTGCTGGTTTGGGATTCACTTTTAAGCAAAGATCGCTGAACATTTCACTGTTAAAAAACAGTAGCTATTTCGAGATGTGTGCATGCTAACAGGTGAAGAATGGAAATTTTAGGAACATATTATTTTATTTATAAAGTGCCAAGTTTTCTTATGATTCACAAAAAACATTTAATGCAAAATTTATGTGAAATTTCATTTAAATAATTTTAAAATATTTATGGTTCTTTATTGTAAATGTCATAATTTAAAAGTATCAATGATTATTATTTCAAACTGAGAATTCCTATTTCGATCGAAGTTACCTACAACCCGACGAGGAGACCGCGAAAAGGCAGCGGAGGTAAGTCTAGGCGACGCCGTAATGTCGTTTTCATAGCTCTTGTCAAAGATTATCCAACCGTAAAACAACATCCAAACGAATCCCACCAAACCGCTCGTCTCCCCTTTCCTTATTTTTGGGTGCTGAGATGCCTGATTGGATTCAGCTATCTCCGGCAGCTATTGACATCATTAAATTACGGCGCGGCTTGTTTTAATTTTTTTTTTTCGAGCTTCAACAAGGTGCAGAATCTTTTTTATAAATAATCTTCACAAAAATAAAAATGTTTTCATTTACTTCAAGCGATTTCAGCATAACTGTATTCATAAAAATAAACTTATCTAATTATGTTTAAAAATTGTCTCCTAGTGTTTTCTTGGAATTTTTTTACAACATCATCATTAGTAAATTTTGCCGGTCCAGTATTTATCCAGTAAAGATAATAAACGAAATTCTCCAAGCTTAATTTTACTTTTTTTCATTCCTTAAAACCAAGTATTGGGTTAAAAATCCCAAAGTTTTAACATACCTTAAAATGCTTACCTTTAAAATATCATAAATGGTTATATATATGATAGGAAACACTGATGAACGCTTTTATATTTAATTGCTTATCATTAGAACTGAGACAAAGAAAGTTATTTACCAACATTTATGACTTATGCTTACTTAAGTAAAATTTTTGTCTAAAAGAAATAGGACAGAACTGAAATTTTTTTTTTTAATATATATATATAGTCAAAACATTTTCAAGGAATTTTTTTCTTAAAAAAGCTCAACATGAGGAGGTAACTTTATAGAAATAAATAAGACCGTTTTCAATTAAACAAAGTTACACACATTATTATAGATACAATTGATTGACATATATGGAAGTATATTTACAAAACATTTAATAGTTTTTTTTCCGCCGTATACAGGGTTAAAGTGAGTTCAAAGAATTTTCTCCTACATATATAGAAGAATGTTTTTGCCATAAGTACATAGTTTAATTTAAAGCCATTAAACCTGGGCTCCACTATACCTTAACAGTACCACAGTTCTCATCAGAGCGAAAAGTTCCTAGTTTGTTCCCGTTAAAAGTTCCTAGTTTGTTAAACATATATTTCATTTCTACCTTCTGCATGCGCATCTGTCAGGGTAGGTTCTTGGGAGTTTTCCGGGTTTCTTCTTTGTGATATGCGGGAAAAAAAACTTTTTGGAAGGCAATTTACGTAGAGGATATTAAAATATCTTATGGCAGCCTAAAGCTGTTAGGTTGTTCTTACATGTCAGTATAAATTAAACTTAACTCACTAAAATCTATTGAGCATGATATTGCTTTTCAAAGAGAAAAGTGTCGGGTTTGATCCCAGGAACTGCTGAACTACTGGAAAGTGATGCTGCGCTGCATGTATGTCTGTCGAGGTGGGTACTTGAAAGTTTTCTGTGTTTCCTACTTTGTAACGCATGAATACATTCATTATCCACGAAAAGTCTTTTCGAGAGGCAATATTTGAATATCTAATAACAACATTACATTATAAAGTGATTTTTACAAGATGTCAATTACACACCAATTCATTTAAGTAAACAAATTAATTTCATTTAAAAAGTACAGGTATGTTTATATAAAACTTTCCTACTTCAAATGATTTTGAGAAATACTTTTTTTTTACTTCTTGATCCAGATTCTTCCTTTTAAGCTAATGCCATCGCTGATTTTCTTTCCCTATTCATCAATAATGGCTGGCATTGAAAAATCTACTCTTATTATTTCGACTGGGGTTTGAAAGAGAAGAAAGATCCACCTTCTCCCTGATGAGCTGCCGGGACCATGGGCACTAGCCGTTATACCTCCCGGAGAGAAGTGTCCGCAAACAAAAGCGATCCGCAAACAACCCGTCACGAGAGACAAAAGATAAATGATGAACTCGTCTTCGCTCATCGCACCAAAAATAATTAAGGTCAGCCTTAAAAATTGCCAGCCAGCTCTGCTGTGACCTTTTTTTCCCTTTGGAAAAGGTACCCGGCTGCGCATTCATTGCTTCTTTATAGATGAGGCACACAGAGGGGGGGGGGTAAAGAAGACTATACCTCACTAATTGCTGTTGAGAAGGCAGCGAGTATGCTCAAGTGCAAGACAAGCACCTCTTGCGGTTAATTGATGGTACATCGTTCCCGCCCATCTCTGCATTATTTAATTTTTTTTCTTTGCAGGGCTGGATCTGCAAAAGGGATGGTAAAATATGAACTGGAATGCTGTGAAATCACTTATACTAACACATTTTGACCCGCTGACTGCAAGTTTCGATATTGAATTCTAAAAAGGTGAATTTGTGAAATTATAGATCAAATTTTGGAAACAATTTTAAAGTTCATATGAAAAATTTCTAAATTACTTGAGTAAACTATCTACTATTATCATTACTTGTTAATAAATTATGAAAAACATGGCGCATAAGAATGGAAAACTTAGCCACTGATGAAGTCGAACACACTTATTTAATGCGACATTCTTTCTCATAAACCTTATTCAGAATAAATCTAACGGAAGAAAATAAATTTATAATTATGATTGAAGAGTACATTTACCGCTAAATACTTGATAAAACTGAGTTTTATTTTCGTTATATAATCCAAGCAAATGTGGCTGCAGAATTTGTATTCAAACAACGGACAATTGATGCAATATCTCCAGAACTATTTCCTGTTATTTACACTGCATTGAGATAATTTCAAAAATGTCTCCTCGTATTTCAAAAAACGTTATAAGTAATATTCCTTAATTAAATATATAATCTAAGAAATTGTTGACATCTTCAAATATACCTGTTGACTTTTGTTCATAAAAAGATAATTAAAGTAATACGTTTGACATGTTCGAAAGACATTTCTTAAATCTATTTAATGAGAAAAACAGTTCATTTTCAAAATGACATTTCCTCTGTGTAATTAATGTCAAGCTATGTCCTCTCTAGTTCATTCACAATGAACTTACTAGATTCTCTATGGGATGGACGCAATAGCAGGTGTAGCAACTGAGCCTGGCGATCGCCCATCGAAATTGTTATTCTCTATTCAATTATATCTATTATCAGAGCATCCCTCGGGTCTATCTCTTCAACATCCCATCAATAGCCTTTGATTTCTTAAGGGAAGCAAGTAAAAGCAAAGATAAGATGATCATCTCGTTTATAAAAATACCAGTTTCTTTTGAAAAGCGACTGGGTGTGAACGAATACGAAAAAAACTAAAGCTGATTATTATAGTGGACTCAGCTAGAGAAAAAATACATGTGTGTTTAAAAGAATGTGTATACATAGATCGTTGGTGTGAAAAAATAATAGAGATGAAATGCGCTGCACTTTTGATAGGAATCAGATCAGAAGACGATATATATTTACATGGTTGTCTGTTTGGCGAGGTCTTATTAGCTCAATCTCTCAATCCCCCCCCCCTTTTCTCACTGCTATTCCTAAAGGGGGTGAAAAATATGACATGACCAAGGGAGAGGAGGTAGGAGAAGACAGTAGTGTGAGAACAGGTCCTAACGAGGTGATAATAGGGCTTGTATTCGCAAATAATATTCCAGGATAGGCGCCTTTGTCTAGCAAGATAAGGTGGGTTTGCCCAAGACGTCCGCTGTTAAGAATGATCTATTGCTTTTGGAGAACGAAAAAATATGGAAGGAAAAAAAAATATGAAAGGGGGTAGGGCGTGAAGTTCGTCACCCCTTCCCCTCTTTCGCTCATTTTCATCTTACCTGGGCTCATTCACGCATTCTTATAGATGAGTCCACACGTGCAATTACCAACCACGAAATTTCCGAGCTATCCGACTATCCCAGCACTTGTCCATCATCAGAAGAGAAGAACCGGCTCT